>JASDQU010247705.1:0-16550 GCA_032191745.1 Picea mariana
TCAACCTTGCAGGTTGAGGTGTTTTAGGAGTAGGAGCATTGTTCTCTCTTTAGATGTTAGGATAGGTCCTTCTAGTAGCCATAGCCATATTTTTACTTTCAACATTTCTTGCCACCTTAAATGCATTCTACAATGATTTGGGTTCCCAAAGGCGAACCTCATGTTGAATGTTATCCTTTAAAGTTATTATGAATACATCAATCAAGTGCTCATCTGGAATATCGGTTACCTTTATATTCAATCTTTGGAAGTTCTCAGTGTGCTTAGTAATAGAACCCTTTTGCTTGAGATTTATCAATTAGCTAAAGAAGGTATTGCTCCTTGTATCCTCATAGTGTGCTATCATTTCTTCCATGAAAATTGTCCAAGTGATGAGTGATTTGCGATAAAAAAGCCATCGATACCAAACAAATTGATTAGGTTCTAAATATAAAGAAGCAATTCGTACCTTTTGCGGATGTGGCACATTATGGAGATCAAAGAATTGCTCCATCTGACGTATCCATGTGATTGGGTCCTTGCCATCAAACTTCCTCATATCAATCTTAGGAACGTGGTTGGTCTTCAAACCAAAGTTGGAGTTTCTCCATTCTTGATTCACCTTCCTTGTGTCCTCATCATGAATTTCATGGGATGCATTTTCACTTTCGCGGGTCTTCTCTGTTACGAAATTTTTCAATACTTCCATGATCTTAACTTCCATTGAATCCATCTTAATATCCAAATTAGCTTCCATTGAATACATCTTCTTTTGTATTTCATTTATGTCCCTACGCATTTTTTCACCTTCATCAAAAGTCCAACTAGGATTTTCTGGAGGCTTATTTGGTGTAGAAGGACCCTTTTTTGGTGGAATGTTGGCCAAGTATCACTTTTGAATCTTGATTTTGAGGCGGTTCTGCTAGACAATATTTAGTATGTTCTATCTCCCAAGTTTCATCCCTTCTGGGTATGAAACTTTCTTTTCGCTAGTTCTCTGATATTTCTTCTTTGTAATGCCACAGGTTTTATCAAAATTGGATGTGCCAAGTGGAATTTATGGTAACTTCCTCACAACTTGCTGATTTTTGGCCTTTCCAGGAGATCTCACTTGTATATCATGCCCCGCACAAAATGATTGATATCAAATTCTAAAACTCACATCCAAAATACTACAGACTGTCCAAAATCCAATGAAACTAGTCCCACTCAATTTTGATTCTCTAGCAAGAAGTTATGATTGTTTTACCTGGAACACCTTCTTGAGACTAGTCAATAGGACTAGTCAGATACCCTATCATACACAAGGTGTATCTACAAATTTAAGATGACCCAGAAGCTAAAATTTTTACCATAGATACCTTACTAATTTTTATAAATGGCCTCTATATTTCAGGGTCTGAAACGTTACAAAAAATTGTTTATAGGGAAAATTCCACAATGACTCATTTCAGGATGATTCCATAACCATATCTTGTATAGGTTGTATCTCCAAAATTATAAGGACTCAAGAGCTTAATTTGGAACCCAAAGTATCTTGATCCGTCTACTAAAAATCCTCCAAGCCGTTCCTTCTGAAACATTGTAGAAACAAAGTTATAGCAAAAATGCCACGGTGTCTCAGATGTAGCAGCGAAACCCCAAGACCTTGAGATCTGATACCATATGTTAAGAACCAAACATCAATATAGCATAGAAAAACCTCATGAAAAGTAATCAACACCTTGAGAAAGATATAATTTCATATAATAAACCTCTTCAAGGGGGAAACCTCCTTTTACCCCACTTAAATGTTCAAGTACAAGATGATTCAAAATGAAAATGTCTCCTTGGTATATATATAGGAGACTAGGAGGTATAATTACAAATAATGGCCTAAATCCGACATAAATAAAATAAAATTACTAATATAATATGCCCCAATTAAGGGGTAATGAGCCAATATTAGGTCTTAACAGAATTGGTGTTAGTGGGAGAACCCTGAACCCAAATAGGCTCTAGAAGTGGATTGAACTCTTGTGCAGGAGTTGGATTATTGTTGGCTGAAGCTGGCTAGACTAAAGAGTACATTACTTCATTTGTGGACAAGGGCATGGACATACCTGGGTGCCCTCTCCCATCCATCGTGGTCGATGGGGAAGGAAGTACCCACGGATCATCGAGGTAAGTCGTGTAGAACGATGAAACTTGAAAAATCTCAACCTTATTTTGAGTGGATATAAACTTGATATCGCCTTGAGGGGGCGGGTAATTGAAGGTACCCATCAAATATGGGCACAAACCAACCCCTATGTTGACTACACCTGGTTGAGGATTATCAATCATCAAGACCATGGATGCCCCCAATGAAGGGTCAGGTCTGGAGAAAGACAATTGATCGATGGTCACTATCCAGCCCTCGTGTGGAAACAAAAAGACCCGAAAAAATGTAGCAAACAAATCTTGCATAGCATAAGTCTAACTCCTTCCTAACAAGAGGTTATAATCGAGGGGTGCATCAACTAACTCTTCCTTAACACACACGGTCTTCCCTCCTAACTACACGGGAAAGAGGGAATGATACCATGTGGTTGGAATGAACGACTATCGAAAGAAGTGAGGAGAGTAGGTGACAGAGACAAAATGGGTTGGCTAACGGCCTTCCAACATACCAATGACATAACACACGTCAAGGCTCCCTCACCAACCACTGTGCGGAAGATAGTTCGAGTAAAAGTTTTCGTGGGATAAGCCATGACTATCTAAAACACTACGTGGTAAGGCAGACGAGGTTTTAGGTTGGTTGTATCCAGCATGATTGTACCCATATTACAAGTTTCGGTAAATCCTAAAGTGGTTAACAAGGATTTCCTCTGGGAAGGGAAACTTTGGAGGACCTCCAAAGTGGACATCGCACAAGGGGTTTGTGATAAATATTCCACCACAGAATAGTTATGGGTGACCCTTGCATTTGGGTTGCGAGAATCTTTTTTGAACGTTTCTTCGGGGATGCATGTCATTGTTTCACCCAAAGTCTTCTCAATATGTAGAGGAAGATATGGGAGTTCATCTTCTTTTCCCTTCTCTGAAGTTCTTGGTTTACGATAGTCATGAACTCTAGTTGATATAAAAGAATCACCCCTCACCATATCTACATTTGTGGATGCAGAGTTGTTTGAAGACGGAGAGAGTCCTTGGCTTCCCCCTTCCGTGTCTGCAGAGGCTTGGGTTAGATTTTTCCCATGTTGACATGGATTGGTTAGCATAGCAGGTTGTTGTTGCGTCACAAACTTTTGGGCCTCTGCAAGTTGAGTACATAAATGGGTCAGGTGGTCTTCCGTGCATAAGTTGCATGGATACCTCGCCTTTCGTTTCTCAGTGGTGGCCCCACCAGAATTATCGGTGGTTTTTTATCCACCTTACCCTTCTTTCATTGCTTTTTCTTTCCTTTAGGCTGTTGGGTGGCCTTTGGATTAGTCAATTGCACTGTGTGTACATCCAACGTTTTGGTAGGGGGAGCAGCCAAAGCAATAGTTTGGATGTCCATTGTGTGTTGTATAGATAATTGTTGCAACTTCTTCGTCAGTTGCTCAGTGGGCTTTGTTTGTTTTGAACCAACAATACCATCGTCATGTGGTCCAACTCTCTATCTAGTGTTATCAAGTATTGAGTGTGGTGAATCTGGAAAGATCTCGTATAATAAACCAGACTGAGAATAGATTAGCTCAAGTTGTTGAGATCTCATGATGGCATATTCTTCAGAAAATACTCTCGACGTCGCGATGTCTTTGGAAAACTGTGGGACCAAAGAATTAAGGAACCACTTGAGAAGGAATGTTGGTGGTACTGGTACCTTAATTAAACTCTTTCGGCGTCTCCATTCTCGAATCTGATCAGAGATATGGTATGCTTTTGTTTGTGAGAAATTGGCTAGCAATTCGATGCCGATGTCGTATCTCACAGGTAGCTGGAAATGGTTTAGGAAAGCCATCACCAGTTCACCGAAGGAAGAGTATCTTGAGTGATCGAGCTCAATGTACCATTTTGCAACACTCCCAATGAGAGTACGTTGAAACAATCGCAAATGTATGGAGTCGTCTTTCAATGAGTTAGATGAGCACCAAAGATGGAACGTAGTCACATGATCTCTTGGATCTTCATTAGGCTTGGCTTCAAACTTTGGGATGTTTGAAGGCAACTTCGTCGGCATAGGAGGCCAACGTGGATCATGATAGATAGGGTCATTCAACAACCTTGTCAAGTTTGGAAAATGCAAGGTTGTTAGGAAGGGTAGTTTGGGTTGTTGGTGATAAACTGGGAAAAAGGAGCCTGGAGTTTGACTGGCACCAGGTTGCCAGGAAAAGTTTGGTTGTTGGCATGGGTTCTGATAAAAACTATGGCCATGGCCAGTGTATGGATTTTGTGTGTGAGGAGACATTGTTGGTTGATTTCCAAAATAGGACATAGATGGTTGGGCATGCATTACATTCGAAGGACTTTGGGAAGGATTGACCCATGTCAATCCCATGGGGATAGGCATAGTGCTTTGTCAGGGGTTCCATTGATTGTGAAAAGAATTACCCCATATCAACATTCCTGACAAGGGAATGGATCCTTGCCAAGAATTCCAAGGCCCTAATGTTGAAGAAGTTCCTGGGTGTGCCCCCTGTGTAGGAATAGTACCCTGCATAGGAATAGATTGTCTGAAACCAGGGTTGCCCCCAGTTGGGAAAGTAGCAGATGAAAATACGTTGTTACCAAATGCACCGAACAAATAAAATGGTGTCGAAGCTACTAGCATATTATGCGAAGGTGGTCCTTGACTCCCTACTCCAAGTAAACTATGGTGTGCAAGTGGCCCAGTGGATTGCTGATGTGTGCCACTGAGTGAAGTAGACGAAGGAGGTCTATGACCTCTCTCATAAGGGAAAGCGTTAAAAGGAGAAGGAGTGCCCCCATGTGTCCTTGCCGAGGAGTGTTAGAGCCCTCTAGACCCACACCTGAATTATGTGAAGTGGAGTAGGAAAGTACAAGAATTGTACCTGAACTAGGCATCTCATATGAGAACGGAGGGCCTGTCGCACTTGGTGTGAAAGGGGTTGTGTCCAACACCAAAGATGGGGTAGAGGAAGTCGAGACCATGGTGGCTCGAACTAGTGATGGTGGGTTAGGAGGTGGAAAATCTCCTGTGGTGACAACTGTAGTGGGAATTGAAGAATTCCCAGAAGGAGTAACAACATTTGTTTCCATTGTTGCGTGTGACACTGTCTAGCACTCGTAAGGATGAATAGTATGATAGTGGGTGTCAAAAGATCAGTGGTGGAGGTTTCAACTTGACCAAGAGCTTTTGATCCAAGGTCTAAAATGGTCGATTCCTCTGGATGTTGGTTGGGCACAATTTCTTGTGACCCAGTCACTTCAAAAGACCCTTGTTGGTCTAGATTTCACCTTAGTGGTGGGAGGGGTGGCTCTAGTGTAACCAGCGGTAGGCTAAGAATCCTTTGTGAACAATGGATCTTGTGATCCTCCAATGTTTGAGAAGATCAAAGACACTCTAGGGAATTCTATTCATTCAAAAAAAACACACACCAAAAAAAATTCCTTATAAGATAAGACAAGCAAACACTAAATTAATTGGAAGAACAGTTACAACAACCAACACTATAGCAACTTACCGGTGCAAGTGCAAATCGAACATGGAAGAAACCTCTGAGTATACTCTACAAAGCATGTCCCAATTTCTATCTTAGGTATCACGGTATACCCCTGCAGTCACCTGTGTATGTCCCTAAAAAAGATAAGCAACTAGGTTGCCAGCACGCGAATAGTCACCAGGCGAGTACAGTCGAAAGTCGGGTAGACCACAATGAGCAAGGTATCGAGCCTGAAACCTATCAAGGGTATCAAGAGAAAGTGGTCTGGAAGACAACTGAGGACCTCAAATGGATTTCAGACCCACGAAGCTTTGTGGAAAATGTAATCAACGGAATCCCAAGACAAGCCCTCTATATGTGTTCTCCACTATGATTGGTCCAACTTTTGAGGGGTTATCTCCGCTACCTTTCTACATGAAACCTTGTGTTTATCCCATATGTTAGAGGGGGGTCCCAGATAACTTTCATGATACTGGACTTGGACACTCCCTAACTCAGACTCCAATGTTTGATTTTAATGGCCTTGAATAGTTTCCTCTCCAACCTAATCCAAGGCCCTAATCCTGAACTAGTTGGTTAACCCTACAAACATAAAAGTCTAATTAATTATAGATTTAGTGTTAATTTTATGTCTTGTATTATGTCAAAGGGTATGAAAGTGAAGCTAGTGATGTTTGAAAAATGAAAGTAAAAATGAACAGAATCATGGAAACAAAAACCTTCACTTAACGGAAATTTTCAACAACTTTTCAATTTTTATTTTTATTTTTAATTTCTAAAATATTTTGCACAGTAAACTTAAAGCAAGATTTCACTTGACTATGAGATACTTATGATCTAATTAAACTATCAAGAACTTAATAAAGTAAAGACTTTTCCCTGATTACTAATGCAAAACAACACTTTTCAACCAAACAAAGAAATGAAAGATTTTTTTTTTTATTTGAATGCTCACAAAGAAAAAAGGAAAAATATCAACAAGTCACAAACCAAGAAAAACTTATGGCCTAATCGCAGATCTCAAAGAATCACTTCAGGAAATCACACACTAGCAACTTAAAAAATGACTCTCACACTTGTCTAAAAACCCTAAAGAAAATTTGGTGAAAAACTTTTAAATGAAAAAAGAAAGCTAGGGATGAGATTAAACCTAAGATACTGAATGCTAGGACAGAGATTCAAAAACCTGAGAGGTATAACTCTTGTCAAGGGAAAATATGACTACCTCACCCTCAACAAAAACTATCCTTCACAAGCACACTACTGACAATTCAACAACAATCATGTGCACGTGAGCTGTGTAGAGCCAGAGGATGTGTACATGCATGCTGGCCTTATATGGGCTGCGTGTATCTCTAAAACTCTGAAACAAATAAAAAAAAACAATCCAAACCAGGAAGAGACCACTGATACTGAGAACCAGGATCTCTTTAAGGCTTAGACACTTTCTTTAACAGAAAAAAGAAAAACAATGTAAGGAAAAATTCGTAAAAAAAACCAATATGAGATGAACCCTAATCTATAGACTGCAAACAACCAAGACTAGAAAGAGTTCCAGAAAACCCCTGAGAATGACTGATTCTGACAGGGAAGAGGATGATTGCCTCAAAAATTTTCTGGAATCATACACGCTACTATTACTTCTTCAGCTAGCATGTACACGCAGTCTGTAAAAAAGTAGGGCATGGGTACATGCATTCAGACCTGATGCAGGCCACGTGTACCTCTGTGGGTCTCGAAAAAAACACAGTCAATCAAAGAACAGAGATGATTGGTATGGAAGACTGGAATATCTTTTAGCTCAGAATTTGCAAAAACTTCAAAAAACAGGAAAGAAAACCAGCTTTTTAAAAATACCCAAAAATATTCCCAGGAACCCTAGAGACTTCCCCAGTATGCTCGCCAATTCTGTTGTGGTGGGAAATCCCCCTACGGACTAGCACTTACGGTTATATTATGCCTGCAGATAAGACCGAAAGAATCCTACTTTCTACCATCGTCCCAGACCTAATCCCCATTTATTTTAAGCAAATACATGGTTAAATGAACATACCTTGTTCCAGATGTTCGATGTCTATCCTTCTTTATGCTTGATCGCTTGCTAGCAGGTATCCTCCCAAGACTGAACTGTGTACAAAACAAGCAACAAACTCTACATGCATGTGTTCTACAGATTAATGGGTTAAATATTCAAACATATATTCACTAAACTATGAAGAACTCATATAGTGGGATGGGAAAAACCTTTCTTTATTATTAAATTTAATGAATCAACTTACAATATTGAGACCGGCCACTGCTCCGCGAACCTGATCCTGGGCTCCTCTTCAAATGTCCTCCAACTTCTTTGCTTTGTATCTCTCTTTGCACAAGGATGGCTAAAGTGTTGGGACAATGGGAATGTGCAATTGGGTAGAGTTTCTTTATTCTTATTCTCCTCTTCCAAATAGGACCCCTAACCCTTCTTTTATAGGCTAGAACAAGCTAGGTATTTGGACGAACACTAGACCATGCATGGCCGAAAGATTCAGTTAACTCACCCAAAGTTGTGTGTTCCATCGACAACTTTCCTTTTTTCATGATTTTGTAGGTACACACGGGTTGTTTTAGGTCAGCTAGCATGTACACACATGCATTAATGGAGTAGGGTGCATGGTCCCTTATAAAAGAGTCTTTTTAAAGAGTTGTTTAGCAATGCTTTGGCAAAGAAGGGATCTAAGATGGTCTGATGCCAGGTAAGCATGTATGGTGCAAATTAGGGTTATAACACTTTGTAGTCATAAGTTGTTACTATATTTAACATTTACCTGCTGAGGCACAGTGGGTGCCTTTCCATGGTCACCCTAGATAGATGTAGCCTGTGATATCTCACGGTCACCCTGGATAGATGTTGACACAATAAATTAATCAACAAGAGTTATGAAAGTAATTGTAAAAAAATTATGCAGTAAAAAATTTTAATATTGTAGTGATAAATTGTAACAATGATTGATCAAAGGTTGAGTTGAATGGTATGTAAGATATTTACCCCCATAGTCATACCCCCTCCATCTATTCAATTTAATTTGTAATCTATCAACAACTCTTCACCTAGAACTATTGTTTTTGTTGCACATACAAATATATGATTTCCTTCACGTCCCTCAAATATGCAATTCGGTTTCTTACTTGTTTCCATTTGTCGTGTACTATTTATAAAGCCCACAATTTTTCTAGTAGCTTTTGGCCTTCCATCAATATACATAGTTTCCCCTTTATTTTGATTGTTATCTATTAGTTGTATACAATTTGCGGAAACTCTGTATCTCCACATACTTTGTGTATATCGTACCAACATCAACCAATGATTGTATTTGTATAATGGTCTGACATACTCCATCAATCCAGTTACAGTTCCATAGCCAACCTTTATGCCATCCATGGAAAATAACCCCAATCCATGTAAGGATGAAGGAGCAATGTGATACATCCTCCCACTGATGAAGAAATCCGTTTCCACTTCAAGTAGCTCCTTAGGTTCCCATTGTTGCACTAGATGTTTATACCTCAAGGGAAACTCAATGTCACCTATTCTCTCAACATCATAATTACACGACTCTCTGTTGGCAATAAGAAATTGCATGCGTATACAAAATCTTTTCCTTACCTTTTCCAACCTAGTTGATCTAGAACCGATAGATCTAGTACAACATGTCTCACTTTCAACCTCTCTTAGTATATATTGATCATCACTCAAGGAACATAGATCCGACAGATACCTATTTGCTGGTACCTACACTCATTAAAAAAAGAAGATAAGTTATCATTGCATGTTGCATAAAGTTGCATAAGTTCCATAAAGTTGCATAAGTTGCATGTTTCATAGTTGCATATAGTTGCATGTTGCATAGTTGCATATAGTTGCATACAAAATTGTTGCAATATAGTTGCATATAGTTGTAATATAGCTGCATGTAGTTGCATAAGCTTCATAAGTTGCATTGTTGCATAAAGTTGCATATAGTTTCATATAAGTTGCATAAAGTTGCATATATTTTCATATCCCCCAATGCTCAGTGGAGAAGATTTGAGACCCATCAAAGAGTTCTAGTGGGGATTAATAGTTTGGAAATCCACGATCTTGGAATTTCACATATTTGGAAAGCGCCTTTAGTGGTTGTTGAGGAATGGAGGAATGGTTCGAGTTGGAAATAATGTTGGAGTTGGTTGTGACAGATATTACAAGATGATCGATTTTTTGTTTAATCCATTTTATGCATAGGGTGTAATGGTTTTGATGAAGTTGTACAAACTATAAAGGAAAGGGTTGTGGTCTTCTATATGGAAGACTGTGAAGGAGACAATGGGATGGAAGGAGGGGGTTTCCTCTCTTTATCTTGTCCAAGGACCCAAGATGCATACCCAGTGCTCAAAATATCCTATTGATTCCCATACTCCCACTTGAATTCCAAATATACCCTTGAGAGGTCATCTATGGTGGTTTGAGGTGTCATTCATGAAATTTGAGCCCTAGAAGTTGTATAAAACCTTGAGAGATTGGGTTTGATAGTTTGAGGTGTCATGTTTGGCCATGGATTCCTAGAAACTTTGTACTTTGACTAAGCCTTGGGTTCCCCCCTCAACCATATCAAGGCCTTAAGACCCATAGCTAATGCTCAAAACCTTGTGAGAGCACTAACATCATTTCTTAGAGGCCAAGGATGCCCCTCTAGAGTTTATGTGTGGTACTTTGAGGCATTGTTCATGGCTCTAGATGAATCTAAGATTTATTTAGAACCTAAGGCATGGCCTTCTTCCCTATATCATTTCCAAGACCTTGAGACACATACCTACTATTCAAAAACACCTAGTTGATCTAGAACTGGTGGATCTAGTACAACATGTCTCACTTTCAACCTCTCTTAGTATATCTTGATCATCACTCGAGGAAGATAGATCTGACAGATACCTATTTGGTGGTACCTACACTCGTTAAAACAAGAAGATAAGTTATCATGCCAACAAAATTGTTGCATATAGTTTCATAAGTTGCACATGTTGAATACGAAATTGTTGCAATATAGTTGCATATAGCTGCATATAGTTGCCATATAGTTGCAATATAGTTGCATAAGTTGCATTGTTGCATAAAGTTGCATATAGTTGCATATAGTTGCATAGTTGCATATAGTTGGATAAGTTGCATATAGTTGCATATAGTTGCATAGTTGCATATATTTTCATATAGTTGCATATATTTGCATATAGTTTCATATACTTGCATAGTTGCATAAATTTGCATATAGTCACTAAAAACATTATAAGTTTCATTGTTGCATATAGTTGCCTAGTTACATATAGTAAGGATTGAATATAGGGCATTGGGGAATTCATCTAAGAGAGAGTATATAGGGTAATGTTATGGGGGGGGAGGCATGAAAAATGGAGAAATAAGCATTGGGGTATTGTAATGAGAGGAATATAGAATATTGGTAGTGAGGATGGTTTGGGATAAGGACTAAGATATAGGGATTGTGAGATAAGTGGTGTGGTTTTAGCCATTGGAGGAAGAACATGTAAAGATATGCATTTATGCATGTTTTAAGTTGTTGAAATGTGCTAGGGTGAGAAAGAGAAATAGTAGAAATGGTTAATTTATATTCTTTTCCATATTTGAAGAGAGTAGATATATTAATTTTATCATCATAGAGATTCCTACAATGTTGTTGGCATGGGAGACCTAGGATAAAATTAGAACAATCAAGTGGAGAAATGTCACAATCATAGTGTCTTGGAAGAGTCTCATGGAAAACATAATATTACTGCGACAATTATTTTGTGTTGGGGTTTTGTAAGGTAATTATAT
The DNA here is from genome assembly GCA_032191745.1 of Picea mariana. Lineage (NCBI taxonomy): Eukaryota > Viridiplantae > Streptophyta > Pinopsida > Pinales > Pinaceae > Picea > Picea mariana. The sequence goes on from JASDQU010247705.1 coordinate 11,458, forward strand.
GGAGGGGAGGGCTCTCAGGGTATTTTGTGTTGGGTTTTTGTAATCTAATAATCTTTGGATCTAATGGAGGGGATCACTCTATGGGGGGGACTGGGTCTTAAGATATATAAAACGATTGATCCAACCTATTGTTTTAATACATGAAAATGTTTCAAAGAATGTGTGTGATTTTAATGGTAGTGACATAATTGGTTTGGGATGGAGGATGAAGAGCTAGTAAATTTATGGTATTGAGGTGAGTAGGAGAAGGCCTTGGTCTAGTAACATGGTCTGAAGGATTAGGGTTGGAAATATGGTTTATGTTTCTAAAGTGATAGAAAATAGGATTGCTTGCATGGATAAAGGATTGCTTGCATGGTAATGTTGAAAGCATGGATAAAGGATAAAGGATCATTTTATTATAGTTTCATTCACATTATAGTTATAGGAAGATTTATCTTGCAACAATGCCAAATCTCATTGTCTCCATCAATCTCCAAAAATACTCTACAAGAAGTTTCCTAGGTCACTCCCATTTACCACCTATGTTTACACATAAAAAAAATTAGGTCTCGATCTTGTTATGAGAATATTAAAGAAATGTCTAGGAAAAGGCTTGGTTTCAATTGGCTCGCGGGTGAAATGGATTTTTTTCTTATAAAGTAAGGGTAACCCACTCTTCTTTCTCGATTAAGGGTAGATATTCTTCCGATGACTCTTCTTCTGTATGTTGATCTTCTTGTACAATTTGCTAATATGTACATAAGAGATAGACTCAGTTCATTTATAGACTTTAGAAAGTAGGTTCAATGTGAGCATCTCAATGCTCGATTCATATGGAAAAATGCCTACTCCTCATATCAACAGGTGAAATTCCTTAAGTGTCGGAAATAATCGGTTTAGTAGGTAGAGCCTTAAGAGAAATATCTACATATGGTGGAATGCAATAGAGAGTTCATTTCTATCCTCGACCAACTCTATTAACTACATATTTACAACATGAGTAACCATTTCCTAAATCCATGGAAATACATCTTAGAGAGGTGATCTGGGAGCAAACCCTAGACTATGAAGCACTACCCTTAATATGTTGACAATCCCATAGACATCGTTATCTAGTGAGATAATGCCCGGAGTCGTCTAAGAAATATGAGCCCACTTCCAATGGAAATCAGAAGAATCCTCCTAGAAGAACCAACATCTACAAGAGAAAAGGCTAATCGGCCAAAGAATATGAGAGGAAGGATATTTGATTCTGGTCGAACAAAGGGCAAGGAAAGGGCTTGGGGTGGAACAGGGAATAGAAGAAAAACCTTGTTTCTGGGTTATACAAGAGGGGAAAGAGGAAAAACAACCTATACAGGAGCAGATGGAAATGGAACCCCATAGTCAAGAGGATTATGAGGAACCACAAAATCTGGGCAACCCAAGTTCCTCCGCTAGTCAATAATATACCAAACCAACAATGCCATGAGGGAGACTAAGTAAGTGATTCAAACCTCCATTGATTATGATCTTAGTAATGCTTCAATAGCGACTACTATCCAGGAATTCAAAACAAAGAAAAAAAGAGATCAATAGGAAATGGAGATCAAACAAATAGGCTGGAATCCCTATCCAAACAAGCCAAAAGGATGGTTACTTATATTCCTTCCAACCACCCGAGCGGATTTAGGGCTTATCAGGAATATGGATTCCTTGGGGCAAGCTCATATATTTGAAAGAATTGATCGATTTGTATCGAGCGGGGGTGAATTAGGAGCCGTTAGTTTTTCCAATATCCCAAAGGTTTGCCCACTAGCTAATGGAACTTGAGATTCTTATCCTTAAGAAACCTCGCAACTCTCCTAGGTGAATGTGACTAAGGCCAACCTCTTGGAGGAATGGTTAGTAAATGGACTCCCCCCCTCTTCTTCACAATGAGGCAGTAAACTAATTCCAAAATATCTTCTCTCGAACTGCTAGAGTGAACTCCTGTGAGGGGGGAAACATTCTGAGTTGCATTCCCTCCCATGCAAGCTTGACCAAGAAGGTCACTATGGAAGATCTCCACAAAGTAGTCTTCGATATGAAGCGGGGGGAATCTAATGAAAAGAGGACTTAAGTGAAAGTGGTTGAAGATTCTATATCCTTCGAGTAGATGCTGAAATCCATGAATAACACTTTCCTAGCCCTAATCTGATTTCCCTTCATGGAAAAGTTATGGTCTATCTCCCAAGGAAATACTCTCTGCAAAATAATGACCATGCTCAAATTATGTATATGAAACAGAGAGGTTCAGACTCTTATTGGTTACCCTAATCCCTGAGGAACAAGGGAGGTTCATCTCTGGGAGACAAATTTTGGGCGAGATAATGATGGCCCAAAAAACTCACTATAGCATGGCTAACTAATCTATTTTTAGAAAATTGGATCGTGTATGCGTATGATTTATTCACAGACTGGAGTTGGGGAAAATAAAAAAATGAAAATGAGAGAAAGATTTGGATTTTGTGACCCCATGGTTGTGGTCTCTTTTCTACACCACTTCTTCTTATGTCTGGATTTCCCTCCATATTCCTCACAGCCTGCAGGGGGCTCAGACAGGGCCCTATTTCTTCTTGTTTGTTGTTGATAGCCCAAGCAGATATATGAAGAAGAGAGACCTAGGAATTATCCAAGGATTTAAGGTGACTGAAGGCATGGAAGAAATAACACATTTGCAATTTGTGGAAAAGACCACTCTGATGGGAGAGGCATCGATGAGAGAAGTGTACTTGAGGTCATTTACTAGGTAGTAAGTGCAAGGGGAAATGGATAATTTTTGTTTTTTTTCATTTGGATAATGTATTTCTTACCTATGGAAACTTTTTCTCCATCAAGTTTGTAAAGTTTAAATCATGCCCTTCCATTGCATCTAACAAAACAAATCTAGTGCTAACTCTTCAAGCCCATTATGAAAAAATCCCTACAACCATTACATTCCATCAAACCATATTTCTATCAAGAATTTCATCAAACAATTAGCATGCACACTCAAGTGATAGGAGAAAGAAGTCAAACCATATTTATACTTTGTGTGTGCCCTCCTTCTTCGTGCACCCTCCTTCTCCCGTNGAGGGTGCACGAAGAAGGAGGGCACACACAAAGTATAAATATGGTTTGACTTCTTTCTCCTGTGTTCCTCTCTACTCTGTGTGCAACTATGAGATATGAGCATGAGAGTGAGTTTGAGTTTGATTTTGTTTTGTGCATTGTTATGTTGTTTTTTTTTTTTTTTATATAATATAATTTATATATTATATAATATATATAGTTTATGAATTATATATATTATATATAAATTATAAATTATACAATAAATATAATATATATTATATAATTTATAAATTATATAATATATAATCCCATTCTCATATCCCCCGAGACATTTAATCCATAACTCATTTAAACCCCAACCCTTATAATCATTGTCTCCCTCCACTCTTAACCTATATGACCTTTAACCCTTAAACCAATAACCCATATAACCTATAACACCTAGCAACTAACAATTATAATTAATAAAACTTAACAACTAATCCCTAATTTCTAACAATATTAATCAATATCACCTTTAATCCATAACCAATATAGCCTCTAACTAACCCTAACAACCCATATCACCCTTAAATAGTATAACTACTAATCCACCCCTATAAACCCCTACCCTTATGACACCCATAAGCTCAACTATCTTATATAACACCTAAAACCAACATAGATCCCACCCCCCAACCATTATCCCTCATAATGTTAAGCCCTAATATTGGCTCATTACCCCTTAATTGGGGAATATTATATTAGTAATGTTATTTTATTTATGTCGGCTTTAGGCCATTAGTTGTAATTATACCTCCTAGTCTCCTATATATACCAAGGAGACATTTTCATTTTGAATCATCTTGTACTTGAACATTTAAGTGGGGTAAAAGGAGGTTACCCACTCGAAGAGGATTATTATCTGAAATTATCTCTTTTTCAAGGCATTGAATACTTTTTCTAAGGTTTTTCTATGCTATATTGATATTTGGTTCTTAACATATGGTATCAGATCTCAAGGTCTTGGGGTTTCGCTGCTACATCTGAGACACCTTGGCATTTTCTCTATGACTTTTTTTCTACAATTTTTCATAAGGAAAGGCTTGGAGGATATTTATTATATAGATCAAGGTATGTTGGGTTCAAAATTCATCTCCTGAGACCTTATAATTTCAGAGATACAACCTGTACAAGATAGGGTTATGGAATCATCCTGAACTGAGTCATTGCAGAATTTTATCTATAAAAACATTTCTGTAACATTTCAAACCCTAAAATCCAAAGGATATTTATAGAAATTAGTAAGGTATCTGTGGTAAAAAGTTCAGCTTCTGGGTCATCTTAAATTTGTAGATACACCCTGTGTAAGATAGGGTATCTAACTAGTCCTATTGACTAGTCTCAAGAAGGTGTTCCAGGTAAAACAATAATAACTTATTCCTAGGGTATCCAAATTGAGTGGGACTAGTTTCATTGGATCTTGGACAGTCTGTAGTATTTCTGGTGTGAATTTCATAACTTTATATCAATTATTTTGTGCGGGGCACACTATACAAGTGAGATCTTATGGAAAGGCCAAAAATCGGCAAGTTGTGGGGAAGTTACCATAAATTCCACTTGGCACATCCAATTTTGATCATACCTGTGGCGTTGCAGAGAAAAAATATCAGAGAACTACATAAAATAAATTTTCATACGCAGAAGGGATGAAACTTGGGAGATACAATATAAGAAATATTGTCTAGCAGAACCACTTCAAAATCAAGGTTCAAAAGTGATACTTTGCCAACATGCCACCAAAAAAGGGAACTTCTACACCAAATATGCCTCCAGAAAATCCTACTTGGACTCTTGATGAAGCTGAGGAAATGCATAGGGACATAAATTAACTACAAAAGAAGATGGATTCAATGGAACCTAAGTTGGATACTAAGAAGGATGGTTTAAAAGGGGAGATCATGGAAGTATTGAAAAATTTTGTAACAGAGAATACACCTTAAAGTGAAAATGCATCCCATGAAATTCATGATGAGGACACAAGGAAGGTGAATCAA
>JASDQU010247708.1:3091-16549 GCA_032191745.1 Picea mariana
TTGATAGTTTCATTAACAATCATGAATGAATTCCTCACAAATATTACTAAGATACTATAGATTTTTACAATCCTCACCGCAACACTTCAAACAATTATTCATTGGTGACACCAATGACCCCATATGACTATCTCAACCCAAAACCAAAAGTGATGGAGCAATCAACCAAAAAAACCTTAAAAATTTCCTTTTAATCACATATTTTTTCCTACTTTAAAAAAACATATTTTTTTCCAATTTACCAAACTTTATATTAAAAATAATTTTTCGCTCAAAGAAACTTAAAGTCAATATAGTTACGCACAATCATAATTATATAAAAAAAAAAAGGTAATTCTCTGTATGATGACTTTGAACATAGCTGTAATGTGAAAGACATATATATACTCAATTGTTTGAGCTCTTTACTTTAATTTTTAAAAATATATTTAATCATGAGAACATGTATGTCTTTAGTTATTGGGAAACACATGTATAATCATTACTGATTTCAAAATTATCATGTCATATCAACGTACATAAATCCATCGTACTTTAATGGTAACTTAGACCTTATGAAGTAGAAATATGGGCTTAAGAGAGGGTAACTTTTCATTGTTAATTTAGAATTAAAATTAGTGAATGTTTTAGGTTTTTTATTTTTTATTTTTTTATTATTCATTTAATTTTATCCCAAATTTTGCTAGTCCAAATTTATATTACCTAACTTCAATAAAAAAAAATACTATAATATATAACATTTAAACAATACCTAATTAAAATTGACTTATGTTATTATATTTTTGATTTTTTGATAGAAAGTATTTCTAGATAAACATTTTTTCAAAACATTTACATTTAAAGTAAACACTCTACCTCTTCTCATATTATATTTTTATTAACAATTTTTATTTATTATATTAATTAATATATTATAAATTTTATTTTTATTTAATTAATATTATAATAACCCATTTTTCCAATATAAAATATTTCATTTCCTTTAAAGTAAATATACTTTTTCATTTCTTTTAAAGTAAATCTTTGTTCAAAAGATAGACTTAAAGCTAAACCATGATAACTTATAGATGTAATATATCAAAATGGTTTCGTGTGTCTATGTTTATTGTTGGTCATACTCACAAGAATGGTTTTATTTTTTTATATATTTTTTAGAAAATAGATTGAGATTAAAATTCTTTGGTGTACCAATAAATTATTGAATTGATTAATTAATCATATATGGTGGTAGTCATATTAGAATGATAATTTTTTTTAGAAAATAGATTTAAATTAAAAAAATTTGGTGTATTCATAAATTATTGAATTGATTAACTAATCACATATGTAACTATGAATAATGAACAATTGTTATATATATATATATATATATATATATATATATATATATATATATATATATATATAACTTTATCATATAAAATTTATATACAAAAATGTCTAATTAAATTTGATCAAATTTTATACCAACATTTTAATGAATTCATCTATAAAAATATCTAATTAAATTTGATCTAGTTCAACACCCTTCATCTTCTATACCAACATTATAATGAATTCATACATATGAATATGAAGAACCTTTCATCTTCTATACAAACATTATAATTAATTCATACATATGAATATGCCTTCATAGTAATTGAAGGACCTTAACCTTAATGCCAAGTCAAATACCTTGGGCATCCATATGTGATGATCATTTCTTGAAGTGATAGAGGAAGGGGCTTGTGAAGGCTGACACACCATTCCCCTTCTCAAATTTAAAGTATATAAACCATTATATTAAAAACAAAAATTAAATGGAATGTAATGAAACAAATATATGAAGAATGAAAATTAAATTTAATATATGTGATAATCATTTCTTGAAGTTTTAGAGGAAGGGGCTTGCGAAGGCTGTCACACCATTCCCCTTCTCAAATTTAAATTTAAAGTATATAAGCAATTATATTAAAAAGAAAAATTAAATTAAATATAATGAAACAAATATATGAAGAATAAAAATTAAATTTAATATAAAAAATATAATTTATTTATTTCTTAATTTTTAATTATATTAATATTTTTATATTTAAAATTTATTTTGATTTTCTATCTTCATCTTTGCATATAGTGAAATTTGACAAATACTAGTAAAAGTTAAATACTCCTCAACGTATAAAATCATGGTTTTAAGTCCATAATAATAACCATTCATTTGGCTTTGATTAATTACCATTCTCCTTATTAATTTAATTTAAATATAATTTTATTATAAAAATTAGAATTTTCAATTATCATAATATTATTAATTTAATTTAATTATAATTTTATTATAAAATTAGAATATTCAGAAAAGTTTTTATTATTTTGATAATGTTATAATTCTTACTCTTTTTTAACATTAAAAATAAAAATGTCAATCATACTTACAAAACTGATGGTGTACAAACAACTAATTATTTACAAAAGTGTGGAGGAAAACTTGGGCCATGAAATCTTTATAGATATTCAACATTCCTTCTCAAAAAATAGATCATTATAGAGGCATCCATATATGTAGTTAAAGAAGAATAAGGGGCGAGTGTGAGCCCATGTCAGCCACTTAGTGAAGTTGATTAATGCAAGGCACATAACTTAATCTCATTCATACATAGAAATATAATCTAATGGTCCTTAGTGAAAACCTAACTCGAGGACAATGAGATGTTAAGTTCTATTGGTCCATTTATTTTTTTGCTGGATAATGGTGAATACATGAAGTTGGGTGGGGTCCTCGCAAGTAATTTTTCATGGTTTGATTTTTTTTTAGCTACTTAGCACTTCAAACCACTTTGCAATGGTTTTCAACCACTATTGAAACCATCTTGTGCTTTGTAAGATAAGTAAATTTTAGAGTGCCAAGATTATTTCTTATTGAAAACATGGACATGGGCTTAGAGAAGACACAAAGTTCTCAAAGGAAGATTTCTTAACATGGAGTTTGAGCTCTGAAGCTTTTCTCTTGTTGGTGTACTATGCAAATGCGATTTCACCATATTTATTGCCTTTGTTGGATAACACATAAATTTGTTCATACCTTTCTTGTTTTAGTGTTGCATGTTAAATGTGTGGCAATAAATGACTTCTTTGTATTGTATTATGAAATGAAGACTAGTTTGAAGCAACACATGATGGGGAATAAAAACACTACTACAATACATGATTGCCATGTCGCATTTAGTGATGTCACATCATAGTGCATTTTTCTATAAAAAATCAAGCTTGCATGACAAAAAATGTGATGCACATGGGGACATCATCTTCTGCATTGGATTCGAGTCGACTTTATATGTCAGTTGTGTTGATAATATTTGAAAAACAACTTTCAAAAGCCATGTTTGCACCTTTTTTGTGTTAAAAATGTGTTTTTGCATCACCTTATAGTCATCATGAGTCGTATTAGTATCATTGTTAGTCCAGTTAGAACTATGTTGGAAACATAGCTTGGCTAATTAGCGTCGTAGTAGAATCAACTTATGAAACTTTTGCATCATATTTGCATCTTCTAAGCATTATATTATTTCATTTATGCATTATTTTAGAGTCAATTTGGTGATGTGATTATCATTTTTACATTGTTATTGCATCATATTGAAATCATTTTGCATTGTAATAGCATAGTGACATCATTTTAGCATCACAATTGCTCATATTTATTAGTTAACTTCAATCCTTCTCTTTTTCTCTTTTGGCTCTCTACATACCACATTTATGTATAGCATTAATACTAACTATCCATTTTTGCTACACCATAGAGGCTTCCTTTTTATCCTAATGTGTACAATTTGCTTATTTCCTCCTATGAACGTCAAGTGATCAAAACCCATAGTTATGTCAACAAAAGAAGGGTGATGTACCCTAGAATTATGGACATCATTGGCATACCTCTATAATGGCTAGTTAGGCATAAAAAAAAATTCCTTCTATTTTAGTCTGTTGAATCTCTATGTATTTTGATTGTTATTTCATCATAGGTTTACCACTCTATTTTGTGTGTTTGCTCTCACATGCTGTTGGATCTCTTTCAATTTCTTATTTCAATCATCACCATTTCTTAAGCAAATTTTGTAGCTAATATTCATATAATTCATTTATTGGTTTGGGTCTTCCCTTTTTTATTTTGAACTTGGTGATTTTATTTCATGGTGCTTTTGAGAATCTCTCTTCACACTTTGATTGAGCTTATTCCCATCCTCCATCTTAAGGAGGGGATACTTCAACATCATATTGTGAGGTAGGATGCTTACTTCCCTATTGAGAGCACACATGCATTCTATACATTCATACTTTCATTTATTTTAGACTTTTTTAGCATTACACGAAGGAAGCCTAATACTATCTATTATTTGATTTATATTCTTTGTTCTTTCCCTTACATTGCAAGAGCATTATTAAATTAGTCAAAAGTTTTCACATGATTAAGAGCTTCTCTTTACCTTCACTTTCTTTTTCTCTTTGATAGTTTGCACACTAGGAAGACAATGAAAACAAACCGTAATTCATAATTCTTATTATTTGTTGTTTTCATTTGGGCTAAAATAGAAAGATAAAGGTTTACTTACACACTTTTCTTTTCAACTTTTGTAGTTTAGTTGAGTTATCTAAGAACCAAAGGTAAAAGGATAAATAAATAAGCTTTTCTTCCTTTCTCAACCATGTTTTATTATTAGATAATGTATATATTTACACATTAATTGTTAAATAAGATAAAATTAATCCCAAACAACTATAAAATCATGAACAAAATTTATTTTTAATTAAATTAATGAACATATGATCGTTAACAAACTTAATGGATAATTGAATTATGAACACGTTGAATCAGTTTTATTGACCAATATAGATCTATGTTAAACGAGATCTATCAAGCATCAAAGAAGGGATCCAATTTTTTAAATTATAATTTTTTTTTCATTTTTTATTATTGTTATTTTTTAAAATCAAACCCACTTTATTTATTATTATTATTATTATTATTATTTTAAATTCAACAAACTTTATAATTATTATATTTATTTTAATCATCTAACACCTCATCACACTTTACTCCTCAACGTATCCCCTAGACTACCTCATCACACTTTACTCCTCAACCTCTCCCTTATACTGAACTTTAATTAATGAAAGTCTTAATAACTACTTCCAATATATTATAAAATGGTGGTACTCCATTATACACTAAAAGCATTTTATTTAAATTTAACAATGCACTACCCCTTAAAGATTTTCCAAACCTCAAAGGTAAATAAAAGGTAAATAACATATGATCTAAAACCAACTTTGAACATTTAAAAAATAAAATTCAACACGTCGATCGAAGTAATAGTAACTTTAAAAACTCTCACTTGTCAAATCATGGCCGAAGTTGACGGTGGCAATCATTCATTTTAACCACAATTCCAACTTTGACTTACCAACCGTTCCCATCTTACCTTGAGAGTGAGTTAAGATCTAACTTTATTACCAAATTAAAGATCATAATGATATATCACTGGTAGTTGTGTTTCGTTTGAAAAGAAAAAGTTGAATTGTGGCTTCTTCGTAATCCGTGACTGATCTTTGCGCTTACCCAAGAAAGATGCCAGATTCAAAATTCTCTCTCGGATAGGTTACAAAGATATAGCATGGTAAAATGGAATTTTTTATTTTTTTATAAAATCTTGGTAATGTAGATATTTATGTTTTGTTTATGTGAAATAAATAAGTATTAAAATTAGATTGAATTTATTTTAATTTTGGATTTATTAGGTGGTGAAATTAGGAGTAAATTTTTGATTTGATTTTTTAGGTACTTGGTAAATTCAAAGTTAAGATAAATTTATATTGGTTCTAATTTAGTTTGGCCAAATCCAAAATTAAAATGAATCTATATTAGTTCTAATTTAGTTCGATGAGGTCAAAAGCTTAAATGATCATTATTATGTATATGAAAATGTTTTAGATGAATTTTTTATCTTTTAAAATTTGCTAAGTATCATCTATAATCTAGAGAGTACTATCAAGAAGACCACTTCAAAAGATACATATGAAAGAAGATGAATAGTAATAAAGTAACAATGTTCGATCACGAAGAAGGTGAATAGTCATAAAGTAATAAGATGCATATAATAAATGATAGATAGATTACACAGTAATCTTCTCAATCCATCTTCTTCAACTTTTCTTAATGGTTTCTAGTTTTCACATCTTTTCATATCGACCATATGAGAAAAGAGGTTAAAATCGAAGATCTCTAACTCAAGATATGGTAGTAAAGGTCATACCCTCCCTATCTTTCTTTCCAATATTAATTGTTGTCATACCCTACCTATCTTTCTTTCCAATATTAATTGTTGTCTTCTCCAACGCTAATCCTTTTCACTTCATGAAACCTCGGGAAGGACCCCACTCATGAAACTTACAAAATGTGGCCAACATAAAGAATACTTATACAATTTAAAGAAATGTTAGCGAATGAGAACTCTAACAACTAGGGGTGTACACGTAATTTCAAGAGATTGCCCCACCCTTTGGGTTTCGACCTGATCAACTTGGAATTTCGAGTTCTTGTGACCTTTTCCTCCAGATTCTTAGGCACCCAGGACTAGTAGAAGTGGGATAAGTGAGACTTATTTGAATTCTTGGTTTGAACTCTCACAATGTGGGCCTCTGTAGTTGGAGATGTTGGAATCATGGGACCTTTTGCTTCATGATTTCTATTTTATCATCTTGTGATTTGGATTTCATGTGAGCATTTTCCTTTAATTATTTTTCAATGATCATGATCTTAGACCATCTAATTGATTAGTTATTTGTTGTCTCACTACTAAATTCCTTTACTGAGTGACATGATTCCCTACAATTTTTTTCTAGTCAATCATTTCAAAACAATGAGAAATGTTTTTCATGTATCTCTTATCCACTATAAAAACTCCAAAATCAATACATAAAATAAAACAATCAAATTTATCCACTCTACAAACATATCCACTCTACAAACATTGAAATCAATGCATTATAATAATAGCAATGCATCAAACAACATAGTCGAAAATTATTGACTTTACAAATATAACATCCCCAAGTTACGACAACAAACGAAGTACAATAGGTAAATTTTTTTTAAAGCATTAGAAAATTAACGTCTACACAAAATTCATAACAACGCATAATCCACACGACATCAAAAGCATTACAAGCGACACCTCATTGTAATCAATAACGACACAAACCAGCACATTAACATAATGATAGCGACACATGATCCACACATAAACATAAATAGCGACGCAATTCAACACATCACAATCACCGAAGAAAATATAAATAATGATCAACCATATCGTTGAATAGTAAAGAACCACCCGCCCAACCTATCCTACATGGTTAGGAATTCCAGGACACATAAGCAATGCTCAAGCCTAGGATTCATCCGATTGATTTTGACCATTTAAGGTCTCAGGGATGGCGACTGTTCTGAGGAACAAGGAGGTGTCTAGATCCCTCTAATCCAATCAAGCCGAAATCAACTAGATCAAACAATCAATCTTAATCATCAATTATTCATGGCGCAATGGTGATCATCAACTTTATCAATCAGACATCAACATTTATTTCTTGGCGCGCAAGTATTCTAACTCCTTAATTAATCATACATCAACATTAAACATTCATGGCACACGAGCTATCTAAATTACTGAATTGATCGTAAATCAACATTATTTCAAGGCACGCGAGAAATCAATTTCTAAAACAATCATTCATTAGCATTAATTATTCAAGACGTGCGAGACATCTAATTTCTAAAACAATCATGAATCAACATTAAATGTCCATGGCACAAAAAAATATATTTCAAATAAACATCAATTAAAGAACGTGATTAGCCATCTATGAAACATTTCATCAAGATTCCATTCTACAATAACATGTATCAAATAACAATGCATCTTACGCGAAGAAGAACAAGGACGATTCGTCAATGACTGCATCATTCCTATGCTATTTTAGAACCTTTAACTAGTAGCGCAACTCAATAAAAAAATATCATAAACTTCTATCAAATTCCAAGGATATGCAATTGGAGATTTAATCGATTAAATCCGAAGTGCAGATTCTAGCTATAAGTAATTAAATAAATTAAAGGTTCCTTGCCATCTAAACATTACTTTATCTCAACATTGCATTGACCTTCTCATGATTCCTAAATTCAACAATGGCCTAGTTCATTCTAATTAATTAAGTTATAAATTCATACTAAAATCAATGATGGCTAGATCATTAATACTTGACTCCATAATTCATTTAAACAATCAAGTCATTGACAAACATAACCTTAAGAGTCACTAATCAGATGAGGTCAATCATTCTATAAACGAGAGAGCGTTGTTAATTTCTAGGGTTAGCATCTTGAAGACCAAGGTCTTCCTCACAAAAAATTCTTAAGGATACATAAGCATAACACAAGTCTAAGGCTCACGTCTAAACACCATTAAGACAAGGGTCATCACCCAAAGATTTAAATTTATTTACGCAGCTTAAGACATTTTTCCTTCCAAGGATATAATTGTGTCTCATTTTTTTTCATCAACTCGAGTACTACCCTCTCTACAATTATGCCCAAGTGTAGTAGTCACCCAAATTGAGTTGTTAGTTTTATAAAAATAATTTAAAGGCCACATAAGGTGGAGGCTTGATCACTGTTCGCTAATTTTTTTTCTTGAAATCATTTTTCATGGATATAACCGCCCCCAAAAAAACGTTACTATCCTGCGTTGAAGAGTGTTAGTACTCGATCATTGACGAATTTGGGAGTTAAACAACTTGCAAAACCAAAGAAATTCGCTCTGCCTAATCACTGACAGTCTTGAAGGTGACTCAACCCTTAATGGTTATTCTATGTTCTTGGAAACTTCAGTTGAACGCCATTTTAAAATACGCTTCTAGAAGGGTTGAAGTGCAAAGAGTAGGGACGGGAAAATTATTCTGAGGTAGATGTCATGTAAGACCCAGGTCATCCATCAACAGAAAAAAAAAAATACCAAGCCTTAATTGTCCACGCAAAAGTCCAGATTAAGAATTAGATTACATCTGGGCACGTTCAAGGCCAAGTGAAGATCTTCAGTAAGAACCTCGAGTGTGAGAGTATTGTAGAAAATCACCCAAGTGGGCACCAGATTCCCTTCCAAGGAGAGGCGCCATATCCCGAGAGAGTCCACACTTGCAGTTGGATAACCGAAAATGGCCACCGAGAGGTGCAGGTAAATATTCCCTTCTTCACTATAGAAACGAGACTTCTAAAGGGAGGGAAGCCTAGTCCCCAATGCTACAACAACAAAAGTGTAGGCGAAGGGAGAAAATGACTAAGTAAAGATCTCAAAAAATGACTCAGAATCCGATCATTAACGTCAGGCTGGTCTGGTGAGTTGGTTCCAATATGGGTAAAGGAAATCCCCTTTCTAAACAAAAGTTGAAAATAATTCTTACTCCATTGAAATCTCGAATGGCCATTCTACAATCCGGGCTGACAAAATGTAATCCCATCTCGCGCCTTGGTTAACTAAAGGGGTACGATTCAAGCACGAATTCCTAGCGTCGAGGCCCCAAACCCAGTACTACCAGTATGCGAGGAAACGATCAAGACAAAGGTTCCATCCTATAGGTAACTAAGCACTGAAGGAAAATCGACAGGAGGAGGATGATCTGGTTTAACCGCACTCAGACATGGTCGCAGATATTGGAGCTAGCCCTATAAATCCGAAAGTCCAAATGGACTAATACAAGTATTAATCTCCATTACCAGCAACAATCGAGCCCATATATACAAGCTTCACTCTAAAAACAATTCTTAACCAGGAGCATGGACACGGATTCAGTCTTCCACATGATTTATGAATCCCACTTCTTTTACAAAATCCAAAAGATTGTATCCCTGGCGAACTATACACCATAGCAATTGAGGGAAGAAATTCGTCCCCTTTTTCAAGAAATTGTCAAGCACAACACATAACAAAACACTTTTTTTTCTCTACGCACAAACAAAGCCTATTTGCAGCATCAACACATCTATAGTTAAAATGTATATAAAACTATGACACACACCGATCAATGGTAGCGGACGCGACATTGAACTCTACTTACACATATAACAAATAGAATCCCATATGAATTTAGAGAAGTTTAGAATACACCCATTACCAAAATTCTCCCTCTAATCTCACACCAGTTAACTAGGAACTTGACAATTCAACATACAGATTCAATACTATTTACGTGAGGTTCTAAATCTATATTATACATTAATCTTAATACAATTACAAAACTTATATAAAATATCGTAACCGACGAAGGATCTGAAGTTGATTTTCTGCGCTTGCTCTCCTTCCTGCCTCTCGCTTGCTAACTGTCGAGACACCACCGGTACCTCCCAACCAACGCTATGGATACTCTTCTTCCCCCTTAGCCCCCCGATCTACAAAGTGGACATGCACACACACAACCAAAGATCCTCTAGCTCCCATCTTTCCTTGGAAGGTAGAGCCACCACTCTCTCTCTCTCAAGCTAGGTATCCCAACTCTCACAGGTAAAACCAGTCAAAATTTTTGCAGCATAACTTTTCCCATAACCTGTGTGGTTTTTTTTTTCTCATCTCAGCCATTTTTTTTATAGAATTTTCCCATAACTTGAAAAATTAATTCGCTTTTTAATTTATATAATTTAGAATTATTTCCCCCTTACAATTGACACCCCTTCCCCCAAGTTGCACAAGTAAATACATAGATAATTTAATTCAAATTCAAATTCCCTCACCCTTCCTAAAAGCGCTCCTTAATTTGCTCCTAGTTGTCTCTTTATTCCCCATGTTCCCATTTAATGACTGAAGCCTTACTAATTCTGAGTTGAGTTAGATAGGATTCTTCTCTAGTTAGACCAGTGTTAACTAGACCCTAGATTCCTTTCTATGCATACACATTCTCTCATCCTGGTTTCTTTCTTATTTTTAAAAACTCCCCTTTTTATATTACTTGCACACATGTGCCTTATCATTTTTTAGATACATTTTACCTTTCTTAAATCTTAACTTGATTTTCTTCATTCCCTCTTTTATTTAAATTAGTTAATAATTTAGTGTTAGCCTCCTACAAGAACTTAGACTAGGATTAGACTTCATTTGGGGGTTTACAATTAATAAATTCATTCTTTAATTAATTAATTAATTAATTAATCTGATAGTGCTCAAGATTTTACAAGGTTTAATTATTCGCTCAAGGTTTTCTAGGCCACCTAGATTCTTTGACTCATTTTTTTATTTCCGCGACGTGCCCTTCAAGACGTACTCCATGCTCCAAGGGTGCCAGTCTCCTTTGATTGGTATTGGTAGTTGTACAACCCTTGGAGTCAACACTCCATTCGGGAGACCTTGTGAGAGACATAGGGCTTCTAAGGAATAATGACCCTGCCTTATTGCATGTCCCTTAGAAATATTCATGAGCAAATGTCTCAGTCTGCCCTCAGGACATCATGGACCCCTCGAACTAGGTAATCATTAACCTACAATTCGATCCACGATGAGAGTGCTAGTAGGCTGTGACAGGGAATCTACCACACCTTTCCCTCAAAATATGTTCTATGTGCATGGCCCCTTTACTCCTTAAATGTGAGTCATATTAGCAAGCAATCGTCGGCCTACATTCATCAACGAAACACTGTCAATGATTCATATACAACATCATAATCTATAATCGATCATATGTAACATATGCTTAAATTGAATACTCAAACCAATACAATCCACCCCATGACTCAATCTGAAGTCCAAGGAGGTCCATTGATATCATCGGAATCCACAATCTGTCAAGTGTCCTGCACACTCAGGGAAAACTCCTCAATAGCATCTGTCAATACGCATATATCAATAACATTAAATCATAATCATCTACATCATCATAAAGATCCATAAGTGAAATATACTATCATTTACTATAACTGGATAACTTGCACACAAGTGTCCTCAAAGAACAAGTTGATAACATGTGCTCGCAAGAGAGGGATGTTACATACACCCCCTCTTGTTTTAAACTTCGCCTCAAAGTTGTATAGTATATAAAATGCAGTAAATAAAGCATCTCACAAGATCTACATGTCTAAAATATCAAATAAAAATGGGAACTACTGGCGCATATCATATGCGTCCTCTCAGGTAACTGAGTGTGGAATATAATTGTCCCACTGGACCTTGACTTGATCGACTGTTCGACACCATAGCTCTCGAATGCGACAACCCATAATGCATATTGGCTCCACCGTGAGTGCACCCTCATCCAACACCTACAAAGAACTCATGTCAATCACATGTGTAGGATCACTAACATAATCTCTCAAAATAGATACATGAAAAACATTGTGCATATGCCTCAATGGATCAGACAAGGCTAGTCTATAGTCAACGCATCCATCCTTCCCACAACTTGGAAAGGTCCCATAAACCTAGGAGAGAGTTTAGCACCCTTTCCAAACTTGATCGAACTCTTGTGCGGTTTCACCCACAGGAAAAATCGGTCGTCAACTTCATAATTGCAGTCAACGTGATGCACATCGACATAACTCTTCTGCTGATCTTGTGCTTCTTTAATCCTTTGTCTTATCGATTGCATTTGTTCTTCCATTTCTTGGATCACTTTTGGTCCTACCAGTACCCTATCCTCAAGTCGATCCCAACTCAATGGCGTCTGACACAGTCACCCGTAAAGAAACTCAAATGGTGTCATCTTAATGGTACTTTGATAGTTGTTGTTGTATGCAAACTCTACCAGTGGAAAGAACAATTCCCAACATTTTTGCTGGTCCATCATGTACATACACAACATATCTTCCAAGATTTGGTTTGTTCTTTCTGTCTTCTCATCTGTCTCAGGGTGATATGTTTTACTAAGGTTCAGTTGTGTCCCCAAGGCCTCTTGGAAACTGGTCCAAAAACATCTTATAAACATTGATCCACTATCGGATATGATCCTTTTAGGCATGCCATGTAATCTCACAATCTCGCTGATAAAACTCTAGCTATGTCCGATGCTTGGTACGTTGTACTCACATGGGTAAAATGTGCACTCTTCGTCAGTGTCAACTACCACATAAATTAAGTTGTGCACCCTTGCCATCAACGACAATCCAACAATAAAGTCCATCGAAATGACCTCCCATTTCGATTTTGGATCAACGTGTGGCTGTAGTAATCCGACTGGATGTCTATGTTCAGCCTTCACTTGCTCACATTATAGACATCTTGCTACGTAGTTAACTATATCCACCCTCATTCCTTTCCAGAAGAATAAGGGCTTAAGGTCTTCCCTCAGCTTCGTGACTACTGGATGAGCCATGTACATTTCTCTATGAGATTCTCTTAAGATCAAACTTCTCAATTCATCGTTAGGCGGTACATAAATCCGGTTATTATA
>JASDQU010247709.1:2693-12913 GCA_032191745.1 Picea mariana
ATATATTAAAAATGCACTAATACAATAATTAATGTATTAAAATATTAATTACTATATTGAAATATTAAGTACTATATTAATTAATGTATTGATGCATTAATTACTCTATTAATATATTAAGACATTAATTAATGATATTAATATTTAATTAATGTGTGTGTGTGTGTGTGTGTGTAATTTTAAGGACAAGGTCAAGCCAAAAACCAAATTGGTGTATGAGACCTCCTTGTTTGTAGGGCAAGGGACCCCCTTTGCACAATGATTTGACTAGTAAAGTCTACAGAGGTATACATACCCTACCCCCTCTAGATTTGAACTTGTGACCTCTTAGGAGGAAACACATGTTCTTAACCATTAGGCCCACTCAGGTTGTATATATATATATACATATTAATGTATAGTACATGTATACCTATTAATTAATTAATTAATTTATGTATTAATTAATTATGATTGACTATAGTTTATTACAATTGGATGTCATGACGATGTGATGTTGGTGAAGGGATATGTTCACATTGCAATGTTGGTTTATGGTTGTCATATAGGGACATGAGGTTTGTTTCATCACAATGAGACATCATCTTATGTTCCTCACATTGCAACGACATATATGTTTGTAACATTGACTATGGTTAAATATAGCTAACCATGGGTGACGATGACCATGGTTGAATATGTTTGACGTTGAACATGGTTGAATATGGTAGAACATGTGGTTGAATATGGTTGACAATGTATATGGATGACCATGGTGGTCTATTGTAGACTATGGTTGACTATGGTTGAATGAGGTTGACCATGGTTGACCATGACATTAGATGACTAAGGTAGACCATGACCATGACCTTGGTTGACTAAGGTAAACCATGACCCCGAAAATGGTTGACCATTGACTGTGGTTGACCTTAGATGACCACGATGATGGAATTCTATGGTTGAAAATGACTGTGAGCATGGTTGACCATGATTCAATATGATTGACCATGGGTAAACATGGTTTTACCATGGTTGATGTTGTATGACTATGGTTGACCATTACCATGAGCGTGGTTAACCATGGATCACGTTGTGACATTGGGTTATGTATACCTCCGTAGACTTTACCAGTGAAATCACAGGGTGGAGGGGGTCCCTTGTCCCACAAACAAGGGGGTCTCATACACCAATTTGGTGTCTCACTTGCACATGACCTTAAAAATGGATTATTATTATTACGATAGTCACATTGCAATGTTGAGAAATGTTCGTTACATTTCGATGTAGGGAAATGTTCATCGCATTTTGACTTTGGGTAATGTTCATCTCATCCTAACATTGGAAAATGTTCATCACATTATGGCGTTGGAAAATGTTCATCACATAGCAAATTTATGTTTTTCACTTTGTGATGTTGAATTTTTTTTATCACATAACAAATTTATGTTTTTCACTTTGCAATGTTGGGATATGATAGTCACATTGCGGCGTCGGGCAATGTTCGACACATAACAACATTGAGAAATGTTCGTCACATTTAGACGTTGGGAAATGTTCGCTACATTTACAATGTTGGGAATTTTTTTGGCACATTCAGAAGTTAGGAAATCTTTGCCACATTCCGATGTTGGCCAATGTTTGCCACATTCCAATGTAGGGAACTGTTCGTCACAATGCGACATTGGGAAATGTTCGTCACATTCTGACATTGGAAAATGTTCATCACATAGAAAATTTATGTTTGTCACTTTGGGATGTTGGGATATGATAGTTACATTGTGATGTCATGCAATGTTCAACACTTAATAACATTGGGAAATATTTGTCACATTTTGATGTTGGGAAATGTTTTCCACATTGCTATGTTGGGAAATGTTCTCCACATTTTTATGTTGGCCAATGTTCAAGTACACATTCCAACGTTAGGAAATATTTTTCACATTCTGATGTTGGGAAATGTTCAACACATTTCAACATTCAAATATTATAGTCACAATGTGACATTGGCCAATGTTTGACATAATCCGACATTGGGAAATGTTATTCACATTCCAACGTAGGGAAATGTTCGCCACATTCTGACATTTGAATATGATAGTTACATTGCAACGTTGACTAATGTTCGACACATTTCGACATTGGCAAATGTTTGCCACATTCTGACATTGGTAGATGTTTGTCACATTTTGACATTGGGCAATGTTTGTCTCCTAGCCAATTTATGTTTGTCACATTGCGATGTTGGGATATGATAGTAACATTGTGATGTTGGGCTATGTCACATACCGATGTTGGGCAATGTTCGACACATTGTGACATTRGGAAATGTTTGTCACACTGTAACAAAGGRAAATGTTCATCACATAGTCAGGTTTTACCATGAGCRTCGCATTGCAATGCTYGTGTAAGGATATATTGGGTTTAGTCACATTGCMACATTATATCACATACCAACATTCGAGAATGGTGATGTTGCATTCTCATATTGAGCTAGGCCAGCTTAAAAGCAAATGGTAYGTTCCTTAATGGTTATGTCACATTRCAACATACATGAAGGGTTTGGTTATGTTGCAAGGCTTATATCAACATAACCATGGCTAACATGGGTAGACTAGGGTTTCCCATGATTGACTTTGGTTGACCATGGGTGTTGATGTCACTATGGTGGAGGAAGGTTGACTAAAGTTAAGTATGGTTATGTTGCATTGAGACGTTTATGTTGATTAACTCATGTCGAATTTCTGTGTTCCCAATTTTGTTGCAATGCGACATTCCAGAAGGGGTTGCTTCATTTGGGACATTCATATTGGTTATGTTGTATTTAGAAGTTCATATTTTTTAACTAATTAGTCGAATCGTACATTTGTCACTGGTTTTGTTTTTTGTCAGATTGAGATGTTCATATAAATTTATGTTTCTCCTTAAGGGTTATATTGTGGCATGAAGAAGTTTATAGTCTGGTCTAGATACATTTTATATAACATTGTCACATTTTAAGAGAAATAAATTAGGAGGAAGAGTAAAAGAAAATGTCATATTGCGATAGTTATAAACAAGCATATGGTTGAATTGCATGTTAATTTTATTTCATAAAGARAGACTTTAATAGTAATATTTCAAGAAGKTCACATAAAAAATAGTCAACTATAACTTATCAKGGTCAACTATAGTTAAACAATATTAGAAAGGTCAATATATTGTGATAGGTGTCCCTATTTAAAAATTATAAATAGTRATTGATATAAATTGCATAMAAAMGTAAGATAATATGAGTTTTGTATAAATACATGATGGTGAATATCCTTTTTAATTACATGTGTAAGGATTGTGTATTTTTTTCAAAAATTTTGGTTGACCACACAAATAATAAATCAAATAATAACCCTTTATTTTTTTAGGAATTACATGTCAATTTTAAAAGATTTTTCTGAGCAAGAAAAAACGTAATATTCATTTAAAAAAAGTAAATATACATATTTTGTCTCCAATGAGATTACTCTTGAGACTTTCTCGTGTATTAGAGATTCCATACATTATATTGATCCTTTTTCTATATTCATCTTACACAATTTAGTAAAAGATCCTTTCTATCTCTGTTACAGTAAATAAAAAAACATTCACAATCAAAATTGCTAGAATGCTACAACATGAAATTCTTTTCTTCTTGAAGGATGTCTTCAGAAAATTCCTGCACAATGAAGGCTCCATGGTCGAATTCTAGAGCATCCTTGGAAAGTTCATCTGCCAATGTATTAAGGGATCTGGGAATGTGTTAGAGTGTGAACCATTCAAAAGAAGAGAGAAAATAATGGATCTGCTTCATGTGGTTCTTGGCTCTCACCACTTGCATCTGATTTTTACCGTTCACTCAGTCTACAACAATATTTGAGTCACTGAAAATTTGAATCTTCCTTAAATTTAGAGAGGTTGCATGCACTAATAATGCCCACAAAGAAGAGAGCTTTTCTTTAGTGTTGGTGCCCCCTGTTGATTTTTCATACGAGATGATATTGTATATGTATATATTATTACAATGATGCGTGTTCCATATATATAGAACATATGGTGACCATCCATGAAAGGATGCATCCCTTGGATAATAAATACCTATATATATAATAATAATAATAATAATAATAATAATAATATATTTTTAAGGTCACAACCAAGCTAGACACCAAATTTGTGTATGAGACCCCCTTGTTTGTGGGACAAGGGACCCCCTCCACCCAACAATTTGACTGATAAATTCTACGGAGGTATACATACCTTAGAAGAATGTCTTCCCGATGTTGTTCAAACATCAACACCTCTCAACGAGGGAGGCATTCTTGATCATGCCAAAGCTTGTCTCTGAAGTATACAAACTTCATTCTAGACTCATCAGATATAGATTTTACAACATGACTTCACAACCAATGCATCCAAGGCCCGTGGGTAGCTCTCAAATAGCTTCAACATGTCACCATGACATCCACTACCTCACAATGCATCATGTGCACCCTTGTGACTTCACATACAATCCATCCAAGGCCCGTGGGTAGCTCTCAAATAGCTACAACGTGTCCCCAGGACATACACTACTCCGCAATGCATCTGTACCTTGTCACATGCACCTCTGTGACTTCACAACCAATGCATCCAAGTCCTCTGGGTAGCTCTCAAATAGATACAACATGTCCCCAGGACATCCACTACCCCACAATGCATATGTACCTCGTCACTCCCTCTGAAGAGGGACCACACCAAACTATCTCTCTTATTTTCCCGGGCCCTCCTGTGAGGGAGTTAAGCCCAGTCTCGCTCTAATACCATGTTTATTTTTCATAAGAGATGATATTTAATGCAGGAGCATCGCTCCACCTCAACAAAAGCGCCAGCATGCCAACACACAAACACACAATGCAGAAAGGGAGAGGCATTAAACCTCCCATTTTTTTTAATTTGAAATAATCCTATACATATTTTTGTGCTGCCGGGCCATGCCTTTGTACATGTAGTGGTTGGATTTCCTTAAAGGGTTGATTTTAGCAGGCCTAGATTGTAGTTAGTTCTGGGTAAATATTTATGAAAACTTCAATGTAATAGATGAGGTTAGGTGAGAGAGGACGAGCTCACAAAGCCCCTCTTTTGTAAGAAGATCTTGTATCATATTTCAGAAGGTAGATAGGCATAGAATGATAGAGAGGTCTGGGTAGAGAGGCCTTAGGAGGTATAATAGTTCTGAGAGAGAGAGAGCTTGAGAGAAATGGGACTCTATTACAGTCTAGTTTTGTAATCATCTGTATAGACACACAGAGATAATAGAAAAGCAGTTTTTCCTGCATATTGTTGTTCCTGTGTTTATGTGTTTCATGAATGAATGTTGTAGATATATGATAAGTTTTATTTACAGTAGGAAGATAGATTTATTTTATCTTCATTGAGTTTTATAATATCGTTCTGGGTTCTTTAGGCTGTGCAAGGAGTGCACAACATAACAATCGAGGTTTTGTAGCTAGCACAAGGAGTGCACATCTGAACTCTGTGGAGTTAGAAAAGAACGTGCCAGGAGGGCACACCAAAGTGATCATAAACTCAATAGGAACCTCAAGGTTACTAAATACCTTAGAGGGAAAACTGTGCGGAAGAATAACAGAGAAACAAAGTTACTGAGAACTCTGTCGAAGCTCTGCCAAGTGGGCATTGAGCTGGTGCAAGTGTGCACAGAAGAAATCTGTGTTGAGTTCAGAAAAAAATAGAGTTATTGAACACTCTGCGAAGAAAATCTCTGCAAGGTGTGCATCGAGCAGAAGGATGCCAGGAGGGCGAGAAGTATTTCTTGTTCAAGAAATCCTTTGGATATGAGTTTGACGAAATCCCGAGAACACAAGGTGTGCGTGGGGGATCAAAACCTTTGAGGAGGTCAAGCTCAAAAGAGATACCGTTTTCATAGACACATGCGAGACCAAGAGTCGGGTTCGAAGGAAGGAAGTTCAAAGGCTGAGACCTTTCGAACATAGAGAAAATCTTCTAAATCAGGAAGAAATCCAAAGCTCAGGAGGAGGAGCACATCAGCCGTAGATCAACTGCAGAGGAGAAGATCTGGACCGTCGAATCTCACATCTAGACACCCAGAAGAGCACACAGGAGAAGATCAGATCTAGAACGTAGGATCTGAGTGCTTGGATCAACAACCGTTGGATCCAGAGGAACGCGCATGAGGTTTAACCCTTTAGAGTTGCACAAGAGTGTGGACATCGTGAAAAGATCACAATCGTTGATCAGGGAGCGATCAGGACCATTGATTGTTCGGGGAGAATATCGACATTTCGGGGATTGAAAGATATGAGGAGAGAAGTCTTTCGAATTCGCGAAACGTGAAGTCCCGAAATCATCAGGATCGTCCATCGCCAGAGGATAGGTGGCAGTAGAGCAGTGTTTTGCTGACTCACACATCGGAGAAGTCAAAGGGAAGAGTCACAAGAACTCGTGAAACCCAAAATCACGATGAGATCTGGACCATTATATCCAGAGGAGCGTGAACCGTTGGATTTGAGGCGCTCCAAAATATCAGAATTTCAGAAGTTGGGAATGTGAAGGAAGTCGTGACTTGGAAGTTGCAACTCGTGAAATCCCAATTTGCGAAAGGAGAAACTGGATCGTCAGATCCAGAAGGGGCACATGGTGAAAGATCGTGGACTCCAGGAGAAAGCACTTCGAGAGAACACGAAGGAGAAGTTTGAGATTCGGGATCGCCGAAACCCGAACAACCGAAGTGAACGACAGCCGTTGATCTGGGCTGGACAGGTGTCACCAGATCGTGAACTCCGGGAAGATTCACTCCGGAGACTTGTGGCTGTTGAGACTTGAAATCGCCGAAGGCCGGAAAGCCGAAACGACGAGAGTTGTCGATGTGGAGGAGGACACGTGGCGCCATATCCAGAACTTCGAAAGAAAACAGAGGAAGAAAAGTCTGAAGACCCGGAGAAGATCTTGATCGTTGATTGAGGAGGGAGTCCGAGGACTGTTGATCTAGTTGAGGAGGCCAAAGTCTTGAAGTGGGAGCACAACCATTGATTGGGAAGAATACATGTCAGTAGATCTTTCACTCCGGAAGATATCCATTCAACAGAGGCGAGGATTTGAGACTTGAAAGTCCTGAAGGCTGGATTAGCAGAGGAGATCCTGGCCGCACTTTTAAAGGGACAGGTGTCGTAAAATCTTTCATTTCGGAAGATTTCCACACAGAAGTAGCAAGGGTTTGAGACTTCAAAAATCTCGAAGTCCGAAATCGCAAAGAGATCTGGTCCGTAGATTTGGGGAGGGATAGGTCTGAACCGTCAATCCAGAATACTATCAAGATCGAGAGATCGATGGTCCCACAATATATCAGAGATTGGAGGTGCGTGAGCTTTAGCAAGGAGTCACGTGGTCATGTGAGGACGTTGTCCAAAGTCACATGCGAAGAGGGATCTGAGTAAAGAGGTGCTAGCGCCCATGAACTAAAGAGAAATGGAACGCGCAAACAGAAGGTGTGGGTATCACGGGACTTGCGCCAAAGGAAGAAAAGAGGCATGTGTATAATTTCTGGGTTCATTCAGGAGCTCGCAGAGTCAATACGACTCGACAAGGAGAACGATCCAGAGACCGGGAGGTCACAAAACCCTGAAGGGGAGGGGGGCTGCATCAATATTGTATATGTATATATTATCACAATGATGAGTGTTCCATATATATAGAACATATAGTGATTGTCCATGAAAACATCAACACCCCCACCCGACATGTATCTGATTTTGAAGCAATGAATCTTAAAAATGAACAAAACAACTCTTGCCCCACACTAGGAGGGATGACCTTGAAAGACACCATCAAATAAATGCCCAAGGGATTTACTTCTCTATGGAAAGGGAGGGGACCAAGTTGTTCTTAAGCACCTTCACTTCACAGGAGAATTCTGTCAAAAGTTTGATTACCATAGCAGCGACGGTGGGAGGAGGGAAGCATTTATCTTGAAAAATTTGTTGATTGTGTGCCCACCACACAAAGTAAACCAAAAATAAAGGGAGGGATCTGAACTTGTTACCACGAGGGTCTTCCTTCCGCGATTTGAGCTTGATGTCAATTTTCAAAGATACCTCATCTTTTCTTTTTTAAAGATTTAAAAGATTTACATCTTAGTTTTTTTTTTTAAAAACATTAAAACATTTACATATCAATTTTAAAGAATTTAAATTTCACTTCTAAACTCGACTGGATTGTTACCGTGTAATTGATATTAAATGCAATATCTACAAGTTATCCCAATTAATAGAATTAACTTTACCTTAAATTTGAAATGCAATATCTACAAGTTATCGCAATTAATAAAGTTAACTTTACCAAATATAATGCTGATTTGGCATAGATTGATTGTGGGTCCCGATTAATAAAGTTAATTTTACCCAAAATATTGTTGATGTGGCATATGGTTGGTCAAATAAATTATGTTGAGATCATGCTAACATAGAGCAATCTTATTGATTTTGAGAGATCATAAAGGTGATTCCCAGCGAAATTACAATTAAGTAATTTGAAATTAAATATCCCTATCAATATTTTAAGTGTCATAACTTATCCACTAATTTTTGAAAAACATCATAACCAAACTTATTATAAAACAAATACCTTAACCAAATTTATTAAGGTCACGATCAAGCCACATCAAATTGGTGTATGAGATCTCCTTGTTTATGGGACAAGGGACCTTCCTCTGCTCAACGATTTAATTGATAAAATCTAAAAAAGTATAGATTTTGGTAAAACAAGATACCAGATTTCTGTACATCCATGGCCATAAACCCCCACTACACTTCGACAGAAAGACATTATAAAACTTTACGTATAAAACTTTTTTTAAAAGTACCGGTGGCATCCAAATTGGCTGGTCTACTGTGTCTATAAGAACTATATGAAAGTGATAGTGTACATGTTTTAAGTTTAGTTTTTTTTTTGAATATTATTTGTTTAATTTTGTTCAAAATTTAATTAAAAATTGTTGAATCTATAGATTTTACTAGTTAAGTATAATTTTAGTGGTCTAAGGATTTTTTAACAGGTTGATTCTATTTATACATTTAAAAATGCAATTTAAACAATTTAAACAACACAAAATTGCAATTTCTTCCAAATTTATATCTGCTAAATTCAAAATAAAATACCAAAACATAAACAATTTAAATAACAACAATCTAAAAACCTAATAATTAATAATAAAACCCTAATAATAGATAATAAAAATAATGTATACTTCATATGTTTGTAAATTTCACAACATTCTGTGCATGCTTTACATTCTAAAACCCTAATAATTAATAATAAAACCCTAATAATTGATAATAAGAATAATGTATACTTTGTATGTTTGTAAATTTCACAACATCCTGTGCATGCTTTACATGATTGGACCTTACCGCTTGAAAGCGTCGTAGATTGTTGTGCAATGACGGGAAGGGTTGTTCTGACCTGATTTAACATTTTTGGTCAGCTTTATGCACCCGTCATAAATCCAGTTTAGTCTGGAATATTGAAGTGTGATAAAGAAACTTGTAAGAATTACATAATCTTGATAAATCCAGTTTACACAATCTTAGAAGAATTAGAGATCTTAAAATGTTGTATTATAGATATTGGACTTGTTTCCTTGTCATCTGCAACAAGTTATGGTCCACAAATTCTCTCTATTTTTGGTTGCATGGAGATAAATGACTAGGGCCTCCCTCCCTTTTATAGGGAAGATAGGGGAAACTTTGATTGGTTTGAATCTGCAACAGTGCCATGCCATGGGATCAGTAGCAGGGCACGTGCTTTGCTTCCAACATGTTTATGGTGGTGTGGCCTCCTTGTTTAAGTGACTTCGAAACCTGGAAATGATTTATGATAATCCCGGGATTACCTAGATGAAGATGCAACAGTGATCAACCTAGAACCATGAAAAACTGCAAACAACATTCCACAATAATTCCAGCACTCCCAAAGTTCAAATTGTTATAATGTAGATATACCAATCCACCGAGTTAGCTAAGGCATCCTCATTGAAATCTCAAAATTTTAGGGAAGTTCGATTCGATCAAACAATAAAGTGAGAAAATAAATATAGGTGCCTTAAATCCTAAAGAGTGCATTAAATGTGTTTGGTTGTAGCATTGAGTGAGCGTTTGCGCATACCAAATAAACCTCAATAAACCCCCTCCCCCCTCCCCCCCCCCACACACACACAC
>JASDQU010247710.1:2538-16500 GCA_032191745.1 Picea mariana
AACTCTCTAACCGTGAGGAGTTATGTGACATTCTACATACCACTGGAAACGGCATGAAAAGATCTACCCATATAGGATATTTTCCCTGACAAATTCATTGTCCTTCATCTCATTATTCCACAATTAATCATGGGTTCTCTTACTCCACAAAGTGTCTTCCCGTGAGTGATTTCACCATAAGGGGACCACTTTGGAGTTCATCCATATTTACTTCTTATCAACCATGAAAAAAAAATAATGAGTCATATTTACATCAAACAATATTGGGTCCATTACCCAAACCTTTGTGCTATAGGGCTTTCTTCAAGGGTTGACATCAATGACAACCAACCTTAATCAAGAATCTCTCCCTTTAGCATTGATGGCAACACTCTTATGCAATATTGAAATAATATCACTCATGCTCCCCTTGAAACCATGCCTCTGTCCTCTGCATCTAATAAATCTGCATCTGTCCTCCGCATATAATAAATCTCTCCCCCTTTGCCATCAATGGAAAAGGTCTCTTTCCATCTGGGGCTTCTCCCCCTGACTGAACTATCCTCTTATGGTTCTTCCTCGTGTACATCTAAGACATATAAGATAAGCATTCAAAAATCATTCAAAAAGAATTCATTTTGGAGTGGAAATAACTCCAAGTCTTTGGCGAAGATATTCAAAGGCTTCTCGTGGAAGTGGTTTTGTAAAGATGTCTGCCACTTGTTCTTTTTTTCCCACATACTCAACTCTGATGTTCTTTTCTGCAACCTATTCTCATAGAAAGTGAACACATAGCCTTTCCTTTTACTAGAATACAAGAACACATAGCCAAGTACAAATCTTTAACTATAAACTAGGAAAAAATACAAGAACACATAGCCAAGTAAACAAGGTTATATTGTTCTTATGTCATTGTTGTATCTTAATAGGAGGAAATATAATTATATAAAATTTAACTCATCATTGTTTTAGTTTTTGTAGTTTTTCAACAATTTTTCCCATTTTCTACTTTAGGTAGTCATATTTACTCAAAAGAACTAAATTTATGAATTTCTATAGGACTAATAGTATATTCACTTCCTTTTATTAATGTATAAATTTCCATATATTCCATATTTTCATGATTTATAAATAAAATGCATAATTTCTTTATATGAGATCCATGAGAAATGAAAATAACTATTTTAACTTATGTAGTATACAAACATCTATATAAATTTGATTATGTAGCCGACATGCAAATCAATAATCCAACATGAGTAGGAATTGGTTAAACAAAATACATATATGTAATAGTCAACATGGAAAAAAATGGAACAATCACATTCCACCCAATTGTAGATGCATAAAAACCAATATTTCTTGTCCTGATCACCCCCTAGTCTGACCATGACTCTATAAGGGAAAACTGAGCTTCACTCCTTAGCCATTGTCTTTCTGTACAGTTCAGAAAATCATTTTCATAACACCATTAGTTCTCACACAACAAATATTCATTTTCACAATAAACTAAGCAACTTCCCTCCTCCCACATATGTTGTATATATCTTTCTCCTTTCCTAGTACTTTTTCTTCAATCCATTTCCCTCTTTGGAAATTCAGATCTTTACAAATCCCCTATTTTCACGAGCTACTAGTGACATAAATCGACTTCTGACACTTGTAAAAATCATCTCTCAGATAACTCAAACATGTCCCCTACTCATGGATTCATAGTCATCTATTTTTAACCTTGTCATTCCACTTGTTTCCTGCATTAAATATATTAAAAATGTATGTCTCATACATCTGTCCATCAAAGAGGATAGTTGGAAAGCCAAACTCTTTCTCAACAATCACAAAGCTAGTAATTAAATGTCTCAATAATATCAAGCACACATTTCCATAAATGGAAATTTATTTTGAAGGAAATAACATCAAAATATTATATTTTTTAATTCTTGAGGATGTCAGAGTTCTTTTGATTTCTCAGCTGAGAGATTTCTAATACGTATGGGACTCCAAAAAGCCCAGAAAGATGTGCCAAAAAGACCCTAATACGTATGGGACTCCAAATTGAATGAGAGTGGTGAAGGGATACATTTCTTGGGTTAGGGAAGTTCAAGAGGAAGAGAGATGGATGGAATTTGGGATAGATGTAGGATAGAATGAGTGGGTTGTGTGATAATGAGCTGTGAGGGGACTGTGAGAGATACCGTCATTTTGTGGATTCCTACCCTGAAGTGAGGGATGACTTGATGTTGATATTTGGAATGACATGTCTAATGTTGGGTGTATTGTCTTTCCCAAGTAGTTGGTTGAATAAACTCTCTTTTAAAGATAAGTGTTTTCCCATTTTGTTGAGTTATTTCATGAATGTAGTTGTTGTGCATTTACTCTTTATATGATAATGGTTTTATATGTTGTTATAGGTGTTTTATCAGTTGCATAGATTCTTTTTTATAATTTTGTAGTTGCATATAATTATGGTTATCACAAATTGGTTGAAAAATGTGTTTAAATCGCAGCTCTACATGAATTGTTTAGTAGAAGAAAATTTTTATTTATGTGTTTTTTTGTGTAGTAATGTTCCCTAGTTATGTTGGGGAATGTTAGAAGAATACATAGAGGGTTTATCCATCAAATACCATGATTCCACTATGAGAAGACTAATGCTATTCCTAAATTAGTGAAGAACTAATGCATCTAGTAACTAATAACTAAACACTAAAAGTATTTGAACCAACTAAAGTCTAAAGAGGTGTAACTAATATACGTATCAACTATGGAATACATGCAATAAGAAGAATGAAATGTTTCTCTATAGAAACTTGTATTTTTCATGTAACTAATGTTTGTGTCGATTATGGACTACCTCCAATAAGAAGAATAAAATGTTTCTCTATAGAAAATTATATTTCTGGTGTAACTAGTGTATGTGTCGACTATGGACTACCTCCAATAAGAAGAATGAAATGTTTTTCTACTACATTGTGTAGATGT
The DNA here is from genome assembly GCA_032191745.1 of Picea mariana. Taxonomy (NCBI): domain Eukaryota; kingdom Viridiplantae; phylum Streptophyta; class Pinopsida; order Pinales; family Pinaceae; genus Picea; species Picea mariana. The sequence goes on from JASDQU010247710.1 coordinate 5,500, forward strand.
AGGTATTTAGAGTGCTAGGTATCTAAGGACCAAAGAAATTGGTAGTGAGCATGAAAGGGATAAATATTGATGTTGGTAATGGAGCTTAGGATTATATATGTTAGTAAGAGGTGGAAGGAGTAACTAAGAACGGGGAAAAGGTATTGTGGAGGTAGGAACTTGTTGGGAGTGGGGAGAAGACAAATGAGAGAGGGAGATATTTGTGAAGACTAACTTACTTAGAGGTAGTGGGGTAGGGAAAAATAATGGAAACATAATTAAGTTGAAAGGTTTTTCTACGTGCTAAGGATAGCTAATTTTGAGGAGAGCATCTAAGCGATGAAGGGGAGAGACGTCACTATCCATGGTGTCTTAAAACAACATGATGTGATGGGATATGCTACAACACGACATGTCTTAATAATAATATGAAGGTAATCTTGTTGGACCTAGCCTAGTTGAAATGGTGAGGCCTGTGGGGAAGTGGGAATTTGTAGGTGATTGACAAAATTCTTTTAGAGATGAGTTTCATTTAGGATTTTTTTAATCAAAGATCATAGTGGCCAATCCATCCTTTATTTAGTAGTTTTTAGTACAGAGGAATGGTAAAGTTTGAGTGAGAATAGGCATGGGTAATATAATGTTTTGGATGTGGCTTCTGGCAATAAGGATCAACATGTGGCAACATCTCGTGTTTTGGTTTTGCTATAGTGGCACCATTATGGGGATGGAAATAATTGGGGCAAGGTGGGATAGGTAAATTTTGATGGGCTTAAGCTATAATGATCAACATATGGCAACATTGTCTATTTTTAATAGGGACATAAATAATTAGGGCAAGGCGTGCTAGGTGAATTTGGATGTGGCTTCAAGCTATAATGATCAACATATGGAAACATTGTGTGTTTGGGTTTCATTATAGTGGCACCATCATGGGAAATGGAAAGAATTAGAGCTACAGGAATTTAGTTTTAGGAATGGAGAAGGGTTTAGGGAAAGTGTTGGGGTTGAAGCTAGTGTTAAGTTTAGAGTTAATGTAAATAAAGCGTGTAAATCTAGATTTTTTTTAAATTTGTGTTTAATGGTCAAGTCATGGAAAAAAATGAGTCATTCTCTAAAACTTAGTTTATTGGTTAGTAAAAATAATAAGAAAACCCAAATTGAATTTAATCACAAATATTTAGAGAGCACACGACATCCCATGTATTTATATAGGTATTAGTGCTTCTATAAGCTTGCTATTCTTTTACGTCCACTTATACCTTGTTAGAATTTTAGTCCTTCTAGTAGCCCATTATTCATTTAAATCCATGGATACATTGCTAGAATTTGTGAGACTACCACCAAAATTGTCCAAGTCCCTTTATATGGTTACATACAATAAGTAGGTGTTGCTCACTCGTAAGGTATGTCTAGAAGTAGGTAGTGAGGCTCCTTATCGAGGAATTGAAAATGTCCTTGTGAATCTGTCAACCAATATTGTTAATGAGATTATAGTGTCTAGCTAGAATGTGGAGGTGAAAGCCTTAGGTTACAATGTGAGGGTTGTGAGAGTGCAGGCCAATTTCTACATCATTGTTTGCAAACTAGGCTTTACATCCTCAAAGGACTAGAGGTGTTGTGAAGAACCATAAGAGAGACGTTGTGTAAGAGCTGCAAGTGAAGCCTTAAATTATGTATCTGATTAGGTTTGCTGGAAAGACAAGCATGTTGAGAGTTGTAGAGGGTGATGGAGCACAAGAAAGAAGGGCTTGAGTGGAGGGGGTTGTACTCATCTCAAAATCTAATTGAAAAAGAGCAAGTCAAGATCCTATTATTTTGATACCAAATTACAAGAAACTAACATTCCTCTAAACAAAATCCGGAAATAGAATAAATGATAAAAACTAATAAAAAAAATAAAACCATGAGTTCTCATAAATTAATATGACAACAACTTACAAATGACTCAAAGAAATTTCTTATAGACTTACATACCTCTCCAAAACCTAACCTAACCTACACCTAATGACTCAAATACCTTTCTTATAGACTTACATACCTCCCCAAAACCTACATCTAAGAACGCATGTCACTTAACACTCAAAAATAATATTATATACACATGTACATAGTTGAAGGCTAGAAATGTTAAATATAATGTAACCTCAACAGTTTAACTGTACACTGCCAGCTGTCTTGGCCAGTTGTACTATCGTTTCTTGATGTTCTTGATTTTCTTGAGCCTATTTAGCTCAACTCTTTTCCCTTTTCTCAATATACACTTTTTTGATATACTCAATATACTGAATACAATTTCTTCTCTACTCTTTCTCTGTATTCTTTGCTTCTCATTTTATCATGGTATCAGAGCTTAAGATATAAGCCTCTTCACACAGTCTGGAGAGAAACCCAACCCTAAGGAGCGTAGAACTTACACTATGAACGAGAGCACAGGATGCAGATTCTTCAAAAAGCCTAGAGAGAAATCTGCAGTTCACCATATGCTCAAAAGATCGTTGCAGAAAGAAAACACGAGGAAGCAGAGTGCAATACGCTTAAAATTTTGAGGAAACAGAGATGCAGAAAGCAAAGAATCATGAAATTCATAAAATCTTGAGGAGACAAAGCTGCAGAAGAGGAAAACTTCGTAAGTTCTTTAAGGAATTCATGAAATTCCATCTTACGAAGAGAATTATGCAAAGAGCGCCAAAGGACAAGCCAAATCAACAAAGGACAAACAAAATAGTCGTAAGATCGGCCCTGCAAACAGATCTAAGCCATCGATCGAGTTCAGAAACGATGAGGAGCATGCAGAAAAGGAAAAAGATTTTCAACCGTCAGATCTAGTGCATATAGTCAACAACTATTCGATCAAGTGAAGTTGCATGGAGGATAACAACATGACCATTCAACTCTCAAAGCGCAAGAGATTAATTCTGGACCATCAGATTTACTGCAGAGGATCGATAGCCATCAAATCCAAGAGAAAGTGCACGAGGCTTAGTCCTCTAGAGTGCACAAGAGAAAAGTCGAATTGTGAAGTCACAAAATATTGAAATATTTTGGACCGTACATAAAAGAGGACATGTGGAGAGATCTCGGCATTTCGCTGACTCATAGGGAGTAAAGTTCAGAGCAAACTGCGGTGAGAAATCGAGATTCATGAAATCATGACTCAATCTAAGTCCTTGGATCGATAAATATCGTGAGTCGTCGATCTGACACGATCGAGAAATCGAGAATTAGGAGGACAGAGGTGCTCCATCTTCTGAGGTTGCGAAGTGAGAAACCATGACTCGATCGCAGTTGATTAAAGAGAGGCTTAGACCATCAATCTAGTGCCATCGACATTTTGGGGATTGGGAGAACGGAAGTGCAAGTTGTTTGACTTCAAGAAACATGAAATCCTGACGAAATCTGGACCGTTAGATCCAGAGGAGTGTGAACTGTTGATTTGGGAGGCTCCAAAATTTTAGCATTTCAGAGTTCGGGGTTTGGAGAACATTGTGACGAGAGTTCAAAGGTCGTGAAATCTCGAAAGGATCTGAACCATCATATCATAAGAGGATCTAGACCGTCAATCCGCAACAGAGGATAGATCGGAGTTTTGGATTTCGGGATTCCAAGGAGGAAAAGTTGGAGTTGCATCGCAACTTCGCAAACAACGAAATCCTGAAAAGTGGACCATGGTCATAGCATCATGGTCATGTGGAGGAAGGATATGAGAGGAGTTGAGGGATCGTTATTTCCCTTTTGGAGTTGGAGAGTTGGAGAGTTAGGAGTGGCTCACATGCCAATACTCTCAAGGTCGCAAAACACGACGCATCCTTTGTGGGCTAAGCCAGTGGTCACCTGGAGAAGGATCTCATGCTCAGTTCTTATTCCTGTGGGGCTGAGTTCACATTTGGACCAATTCCGCCATTACATTTGCAACAGTTGTAAAATAACAGAGCTCAAAGATTTGAATCCACAAATCTTTCGCTCGGATAGTTAGATCCAGCCAAATCGAAGTCAAATAAGTAGTCTACAGTACATATTTCAGTCTGAAGTCACTTCAAGAAATTAGAAGACCTGATTTTCATGCAGGAAACATGTAAACACAAAATTTTCTATCATTTCTTTTTCTGTTGTGTTAATTTTTTTTAAAGATGCCCATGTCTAGCAATTTAGGACCAACTCAAGGACCGATTCTTCTTGGAAAGAATTATGATTTTTGGTCTCTTCGAATGAGATCCTTCTTTCAAGCACAAGAGTGCTGGGATCCAGTGGATATTGGGTATGTGGAACCATATCCAATAGACCTTGCTGCCATAACCAATCAACAGAGAATTGCTCAGGCAACACAGAGGAACAGAGAGAATAAAACCAAATTTTGTCTTCAAAATTCAGTGGATGACTCAATTTTCTCAAAAGTAACAGGCATTGTTACTTCAAAATAGGCTTGGGACATCCTTAAATCAACCTACCAAGGAAATGATAGGGTCAAAACAATCAAACTGCATACCTTGCAGATGCAATTCGAAACTTTAAAAATTACATAGCCTGAAAATGTTGATCAATTTATGACCGTAGTCATGAGAATCATGAACCGTATCTGATTGACTGGTGAAGCAATCCTTGATGAACGCATTGTCGAGAAAGTTCTCAAAAGTTTACCAAAGAAATTCAAAATGGTCGTTACAGCAATCCTTGAATCTAAGGATCCGTCACATTCTTCAATAGATGAACTAATTGGTTCCCTGTTGACACATGAGACCAGACTACATCTCACAGATGAGTCAATCGTTAATTCCTTCAAAACTCAATTCTGTTTTAGTAGAGGGAGAGGCAGAGTAAGAGGGAAAGGTCACCAAAGAAGAGGGAGCATTACGAGTAACCAACACTCAAGTGGAGGTCACAGACAACAAAACCAGAATCAAAATTTCCAAGGTCACAGACAATAGAACCAGAATCAAAGTTTCCAACCTCAAAGAGGTAGAGGGAGAAGATTACATGACAAATCAAGCATACAATGTTATTACTGCAAAAGGTTTGGACACTATGAATCCGAATGCTAGAAGAAGCATGTAAATCAACTTTCAAACAAAGAACATATCTCACATCATGAAGGAGAAACCTCCGAAGGTATGTTTCTCTCATGCCACAAGACTAAAGAACATCATAAAGATCTCTGGTTGTTGGACAGTGGATGTAGCAATCACATGACAGGTAACAAAGATTTATTCTCATGCATTGATTCTTCAATTTCCTCTGATATTACACTTGGAAATGACTCCTTAGTCAAAGTTCAAGGAAAAGGAACTGTACCTATTCTTACTAAACAACCTGTAAAGAAGGACATAGACAATGTCTATCATGTTCCAAATCTGAAACATAATCTGTTAAGTGTAGGATAGCTCATTGAACATGACTATAAGGTACTTTTCTAGGGAGCCTCATGCAGGATATATGATAAAACCCCCAACAGAAAATTGATTTTTGAAATCCACATGACTCAGAATAGGATGTTTTCCCTAACCCTCAGAACTGTAAATCTGATCCAAACATATGCACAAAGTGCATCCACCACCAATGAAACTATGGTTTGGCATACAAGATTTGGACATCTACCCTTTCAAAGTCTAAGTCTTCTATAGAAGCACTCCATGGTCAAAGGTCTCCCTATCTCAAGCCAAACAACATCTCGAACTTGTTCACACTGACCTATGTGGACCATTGCAAACAGAGTCAATAGGTGGTATTTTTTGTTTTCTAACGTTTATTGATGACTTTAGCAGGAAAATATGGATTTATTTTCTTAGAAACAAGCCTAAAACTTTTGCAAAAATCAAAGAATTCAAAGATGAGGCTAAAAAACAACATGGAAAATATGTAAAAGCAATCAAGTCAGATGGAGGAGGATAATACAGCTCCAAAGAATTTGCAATTTTCTGCAAATTACAAGGCATCATCATGCAAACTACATCCAGGTATACTCCACAATCGAATGGAGTGGTTGAAAGGAAAAATTAGACAATTATGAACACGGCAAGAAGCCTACTGAAATACAAATGTCTATCAAATAAGTTTTGGGTTGAAGCAGTAGCATGCTAAGTCTATCTCTTGAATAGATCTCCAACCACCAGTCTCAATATGAATGTCCCTCAAGAAGCATGGAGTGGGACAAAGCTAAATGTTGCTCATCTAAGGACATTTGGATGCATAGCATACACTCACATACCTTTCGAATTAAGGAAGAAACTGGATGACAAAAGTGAGAAATGTATCTTTACTGGATACAATGAAACATCAAAATCTTACAGGATTTACAACCCAATCTCAAAGAAACTAATTCTTAGCAGAGATGGAAAATTTATGGAAAATCAACTTTGGAATAAATCTGAAAATCAACAAATGGACAGTCAAAATCCATTGTTGCCCAGTCCTGAAAACACAAAAGACTGAGGATAGCCAATACCTCAACCTACTCTTTCAAGATTGCAGATACAAGGACAATTTGAAAACTCTCAGGATAACTTAACTTCCAATAGAGACTCATCCTCTGAACTTCTAAACTAGAGAACTCAAAGTTTGAGAGAAATCCATCAACAATTGGATGACATTGAACATCACAACCTTTTTCCTTTAATGTCATGTCAACCCACGTCTTTTAAAGAAGCAACTAAGAAGCCACATTGGGTTAGAGCCATGAACCAAGAGATTGAATCCATTGAGAAGAACAAGACATCAGATCTTGTTGATCTGCCCAGACACAAGAAAAGTATTGGTGCCAAGTGGGTTTACAAAACTAAACTCAATAAAAAGGGACAGATTGAAAAATACAAGGCAAGACATGTTGCCAAAGGATTCTCACAACAACCAGATATTGATTATGGTGAAACTTTTGCTCCAGTAGCAATATTGGACACTGTAAGGACTCTCTTATCCATAACAGCTCAACACAAATGGAAAGTATACCAGATGGATGTCTAGTCAGCTTTCCTAAATGGTGTCTTAGAAGAAGAGGTCTATATGGATCAACCACCTAGACTTGAAGTCCAAGAGTAACCAGCCAAAGTGTATCGGTTGAAGAAAACGTTGTATGGCTTAAAACAAGCTCGAAGAGCTTGGTACAACAGAATTGAAACATACCTAATCAAAAGTGGTTTAAGCAGAAGCCAAAATGAGCCAACTTTATACACCAAAATGGATCAGCACGGTAAAATTCTGATTGTATGTTTATATGTTGATGACATGATATATACTGGAAATCTTGAGTTAACTAGTTTTAAACATGCCATGCAATCTGAGTTTGAAATGAGAGATCTTGGCATAATGAAATATTTTCTGGTAATTGAGGTTGATCAATCAACCAAAGGCATTTTTGTTTGTTAGCAAAAGTATGCAGCAGACATCATCAGAAGATTCTGCATGGAAGACTACAATCCAACAGAAACTCCTATACCCCTAGGCACAAAATTGAGCAAGAAAGATAAAGGCCCTACAATGGACCCTACCCTGTACAAAAGTTTAGTAGGAAATTTGTTGTATCTTACAACAACTAGGCCTAATATTATGTATGCAACCAACCTTCTTTTCAGGTTTATGGAATCCTCCAAAGATTCTCATTGGAAAATGGAAAAAATGATTCCAAGATATGTTGCAGGAATTCTCAATTTTGGCTTATGGTACACTCAGTCTGATGATAATCATCTCTCTGGTTACACAGATAGTGATTTTGCAGAAAGCCTAGATGACAGGAAAAGCACCTCAGGACATGCCTTTCACCTAGGCACAAACCTAATTTCATGGGCATCAAGGAAGCAACCCATTGTATCAATATCTTCTGCAGAGGCAAAGTATGTCGCTACTACCTCAACTTCTATCAAGCTGTGGCTAAGAAGAATATTTAATGATATGTCACATACAGAAAAGGAGCCAACTCCTATCTTCTGTGACAACACCTCCGCAATTGCTCTATCCAAAAATCATGTGTTTCACAAGAAAACCAAGCATATTGACAATCGCTTTCAGTTCATTCATGAGCTCGTCAATAATGGTGACATAGCAGTTCGATTCTGTGGCTCTTGAGATCAACTCGCAGATATTTTCACAAAGCCACTAGGAAAATCCGTTTTTGATTTTAAGAGACAACACTTGGGCATTATTAGTGTTGATGTTTGTAACTGATGAATTTAAGAGGAAGTGTTAAATATAATGTAACCTTAACAGTCTGACTGTACACTGTGAGCTGTCTTGGCCAGCTATACTATCGTTTATTGATGTTCTTGATTTGCTTGAGCCTATTTAGCTCAACGCTTTTCCCTTTTCTCAATGTACTCTTTTCTGATATACTCAATATACTTAATACGATTTCTGCTCTACTCTTTCCCTGTATTCTCTGCTTACGAAAGTGATGTTCTAACTAATCCACACAACAATTGATTAACTAACGCTAGATGCTTTAGAGGGCTGTAGCCTAATAGCACCCATCCTTTTCTGGCTTGGCTGGCCGATCTGGCTACCCTGGTTATGCTAGTAGAGCTGGTTAAAATGGCTGAGCTGGCTGGAAGGCTGCGCCCTGAAGGGATGAGTGCCCCCACAGTCTCTGGGCTGGCTGGCTAACTGAGTTGGCTGCGGTCTCCTTGAGCACTGGCAGGAGGAAGACGCCCACGTTCCATATCTGGAGGAGCCTTACTGGTCATTGATAGGTAGCAGCTGACGTGTACCTCGTGGGATCACCAATTTGATCGATCTGGACCCCTTTGATCAATTTGGACCCCTCGCGGCCATTATTCCTTCCTTGGACCCCTCGCAGCCATCATTCATTTATTCCTTCCTCCAACTTTAGTGACGTCGAATAGTATTCCAATCGAACAAGGTAAGAGAGAATAAAACTAAAATCATACGCACGCATGCAGCACCACTCAAGTATAAGTTAAAACATAGCACATGCAATAAATCTAAACAAATCATACGCACGCATGCGGCACCACTCAAGTATAGGTTAAAACATAGCACATGCAATTATAACGTGATTTGTATGGCTGGGAATGAAACTCGTATCATCCACTATTGATATACCTTGAACTGGAATTAGGATACACTTGAATCTAGTGGTCCTTCTGGTTGGATTTTGAATGTCTATATAATGATCGCTCGATCTCAATATTCTCCTGATGTCGGGGACTAATGCTAATATTGATGAAGAAAGCAATGCAATTCTGTCACCGAACACTTTCCTTTCGACATTTGCTAAAGCGAGTGGTGGCCAGTTATAAAGAAATTTGATAGTCGATTCCATTGGGATTGTATAAATAATCATTACAACGGACTTTCTCTTTAATTAAGAAAGCTATGTAATTCTCGTGTCGTATACATTTCTTCGGAGGAATCGATAAAGCCATGGGTGGCCAGTCAGAATAAAATTTGACTGTCGATTCCTGTGTAATTGCATAAACCTTGAAGGGAAAGAGAAAGGTCTGGCCCTCCTGCGTAAGAACATCATGAATTTTCTTTCCTGATATTCACATTTAATTTATGGGATTTGCCTTTATTTTTTCCTGTTGACTTGGACTGGTCCTGAATGTCTCAATCCTTCTCTGACAACCACTTTAAATTCTCATACACGATGCATCTTCTGGGCATTGCACGTTAGAATGTGAGGTTCAATTAAAATTAAACTAAATCTGTCTAGACTGTTTACTGAGCGTTCTTTAAACGTTAACTAAATTGTACTAAATTAAATTTAAACTAAAGCTGTCTAAACTGTTTACTGAGCGTTGTTTAAACGTTAACTAAATTGTACTAAGTTAACATATGTATTGTCTCAGTATGAAGTTCAGTCTATTTGATTAGAATAGCCCAGCCACTTAACCCGTGGTTGATGAAGGCTGAGAGGCAATAACATCCATCTTGTTTCCCGTCATATTTCTGCCAGTCATAGCTTATACCTGGCAAGCAGGTTATAATCAGGCACATTAATGATTAAGGGACTCTTAATGACATGGGTTTTCTAATAGAAATTGGAAGAGCAGCCATTGCACAGGAATAACACACAAACAATAGATTGTATTACTGCACTCTTACACACATACATAGGTAAATATATAGCTGGATTCACATCCAACCGATTCCATATTTGAAGGGAGTGGTTGAGAAGATATCTCAACAGTCTCCTACAAATCTTCAACCAACTCAATCTAGTCTCCTAAAGTAAGCTTTATTCTAACATTTCCCATCATCTTCTTGCTAGTCATAGCTTATACCTGGCAAGCAGGTTAATCAGACACCCTAATGCTAATGATTAACGAAAGTAGAATGACATGGGTGAAGGTTTTTTGTGCTGATCTTGCTGGATTAATATGGAAGTTTTCAATAGCAATAAGCCTCTAACAATACACAATATCAAAATATTATTATTTCCATCTTAATGTTTGATTTTTGATACATGTTAGAATATATTTGTATAAAATATTTTAAGAATATCTGATAATATACTTTAAATATTAATGTTGGAATTAAAAATCAGAAAATAACATAGATCAATGAGGCCACAAGGGCTCACACAAGTGAGACTACTCTCACATAAGTAAAACAACAAATTGATTTTAAATGATTAGAAATCAATTACATATATAGTTGTAAAACAATAAATTGACTTTAGAACAAACTCCTATAAAATAGGATATCAATTCTCAATAATCTCTTCTTAACAACATTTTAATTTCTCCATTATTTCTCCAACACTCCCTCTTAATGGAGAAAATGATTGTCTATAATATGAATCCTAACATAAGTAACATGTCTCCTAGTCTTAGTCTCACCTAGGGTTACAACTTCACTCTTAACAATTTCATCTTGACCTTTCTCGTTATCAAATACTGATGAAAATGGAGTTTCTTTTTTGGCTTCCTCCTCCAAATATGTTTCATCTTGACTTTGTTCTGCTTCAGTATCATCTTAGCTTTGTTCTTCTTCATTTCGGAACTTGGCAGCTTACTATTGTTCTTTTTCCTCAATTGATCTAGGTCGATATCAGTGACCACCCACCTTTTCCAA
>JASDQU010247712.1:5326-16549 GCA_032191745.1 Picea mariana
TTCCCATTTTCACCTTGGAATTCCCTCATTATGTAGGATTTGGAGGATTAACCACCATGGATAATATCACTCACTAGATCCACTAAATTGGGATCTCCGAGGCTTTTAGGGAGAAAATATCTCTCAAGGATTTTAGGGAGAAAATATCTCTCAAGATCCATCAAATTAGGATATTGGTTTGAGAAAATATCTCAACCATACATGAGATTCTCAACTTCTCCTTGAGATTACGAAACGAAATGTGAGGTGGATTCTCACACTAAACTAATTTCTTTTTTATGAATAATAATAAATAATTCATGTGCACATAGTATTTTGACCTTCATATGATATATTTCTCCTCCACACTAAATAGTGATTGTGACAAATGTTATTTCATGGTGTCAAGGTGTTGTAACACTTAGTAAAGTGCAAGTGACACTTAGTAATGTGCATACGACACTTGACAAAGTTCATGCGACACTTAGTAAGGTGCATAAGACACTTTACGACACTTGTAAATCTTAGGTGTAAATAGGTCTGACATTTTGGTGTATAACACACTTTTACTTTTACCTTTTTTAATCCATTTCCATGTTTAATCCACTTTTACGTAAACTCTAATTCCACTTTTACTATTTTTTTTAATCCACTTTAATTTTTACTACACTTTTACATAACCTCCACTTCCACTTAAATTTTCCACTTTTATATTTATTAAAGTCATATTTATATTTGAATACTTACTTACCTTTGACATCAATGACAATTTATTCAACAAATGTGCTTGATGAAGGGTCAGTCAACCCTTCCTAGGGATCCCCTTCAAAAAGAATACTTTTCTTGAGGAAGGGTCACCCAACCCTTCCCTAGGGTCTCCATTGACAATAATTCTCTCAAGGAATGGTCAACCATATTGTTATCACATAAAAATAACTCACCAATCTATACAAGTGATTGTCAGAGAAGTCATTAGTCTAATACACCAAAGTGCATACTCATGCCCTTAATAGACCTTACACAACAATGAGAAAAATTATAGAAAATGGGGTTTTTATAAATCCATTTGGCCTAAAATGTCAATTTTGCATGATTGGCATGTGACTCCATGAATATTCATATAAAAAATCACATGGATGAGACCAAAAGTGAAAGCTTAAACACATTCAGTGAATTTATGAAGAAACTCCTATCACAAATATTTTTTAGTCAAAGTACATAGTGAGGTCAATCCCTTCAACATTGAATATTGGTACAACAAGTGGCTTATTCTCTACTCAAGCATAGGGAGCCACACTCAAGTGGACTCCCATTCCCACTTGAAACTAGAAATTTGAAATATTGAAGGAGGTGTATATAAAGGATCCATGGTTATGCATTCAAAGAGAGAAGTAAAAGGAAAAGTTATGCTCCTCATATGACACTAGAGAATCATTCCCCAAACCTGATTTTGGTATCCATAGCTACCAAGCCAAGTGTATTGGAAATTTTCCCTTGGAGATATATTTACACTTTCTTTTACATCCATAAGAGCGAAAGATAAAGGATTCATTTGGGAAAAACAAGGACCCTCCCAAGGAGGAAGAGGAGAGCCCCTTGTGCTCACACTATCCTTTGTGGTGTTATCATAGCTTAATCAATTAGTAACAATTTCTTATCTTGTTTTTCTTTTCTCTTTCATATTATGTATCCATTTCTTTATTTTTGTTTATGATTTATGTTCCTAAGTGTTTCACTAACACTCATATATTGTCTGTGGTTATAGTATTTTATACCTAACACTCAATATCTTCTTTTTTCTCACCCATTTGAAAATTTAAGCTAAACAAAATGATGACCCCACTATGGTTCTAAATTCAATTTCTCCCTTTGTAGGCTTCAAGAGCCCATTTTCTTATCTCTTTGGTTTTGCAAGTTACCGAACCTACCTCCCTAAGCACTCATATTGAATTCTTAGGCTTACAGTACATCACATTCCATCCAAAATTTTCTTCACATTGTTTTCATAGACTCCAAATGACTACTGAAAGAATAGTCGTGATGAGGTGCATGATCTACGCCTGTAACTGTGTTCTGGTTCTACATAGTCTGTGCAAATCCATGCACCTATCATTTCCATGGATCGTACAAATACAATTTTCTCTTAGGACGAGGGTGGTTTTCCCTCACCCCTACCAATACGGGTTTAACATTTATTTTATTTCACTTTTTATAATGAAAATATCCAACTTTGAGTTCATTATTGCGACATTAATTAGCTCATCTAGTTTAATTAGGAAGGATAAAATGAACCACAATTTATTTTATCTTTCCACATGGATGGATACTAAGTCATTTTAATTATTCGTTACATTTATTTCAACAATCATTTCGTCTCTTTGGTACTAGGAAATATCTTGTTCACATATAATTATGCTTTTCCGCTCACACTCCCTTGAGTGATCTTGGGGAACTATAATGGAGTGTCTAAGTTATTTTTCCATTTACCTTGCAACAAAAAACATAGAAGATAACTTAAAGTGACAAGTAAGAACCCCACAATGTGCATATGTTCTCTTTAGTTTTTACCAAGTTTTTACTAGGAAGTTAAAATTTTGTAAGGACCCCACATGTCTGCATTATTATGGAAGTTTGGATAGATTCATTTTTTTGCAAAAATACTAGGAAGTTAAAAATTTGTAAGCACCCCATATGTATGCATTGTCATACAATCTAGGATAGTTTCATTTTTTGCAAGAAAATACGTAGGAAGTTAAAAGGATTTGGAAGGAACCCACACGTCCACATCTCTTACAACCTATGCTAAGATTTCCAATTTCGCAAGGATTGCACAAACATTTAGTGGTTAATTAAAAATAAGAGTAAAGGACCCCATGATGTCCACATGATGCAACTTCAAACATAACTACTAAAATTTCCTTGCAACCAAAGCACATTCACACATCCAAAGGTCTCTAAAGTCCACTTTTGTTGAAGTATGCTCTCCTCCTCATGCCCACAAGAGATCTAGGAGCATAAAAAGGACTTAAGTGTTCCAAAGAACCTTGGAGCACAGCCTTAAGAAATGGGATTGGTCGATGACCCCAATCCCAAGTCCTTTTTAAAACACAGCCATAAAATCTCGCTATAATCCTCCTCGAGAGGTCACAAAACAACATTTTAGTCTAAGTTAGGATTTCGGGGGTAGGTATCCAAAAAAAAACCCCACTATCTCTTTTTTCATTAAAAACATAGTGGTTTACTGTTTAGAGATCTTAAAATCCTCTAATTCAAGTGTTCCTTCACCATAAGGTAGGAGGATATTTGTGAAGGGGCGACACCAAAGTTCGATTTTTCTTTGCAATCCCTCTTGAGCCACCCAAATCTTGTTATGTTTCCCAAATCATGATCACTCTTTGAGGCTAGAAGTCCCCTGCTGCACTTGAATGAGGTAACCGAGTATCCAAACACCAGAATTTTTTACATAGGTGGTGGTTATGGGCTGCAACTGCACCTAGTTCATATTTTGAATGGATATTGAGAAATATCTCTAGTTGTTTCGAGATATGCACCCTTTACCCCTCATTATAACCAATCTTTCGCACCTTCACTAGTTCCTGTTCCGCTAGGTTCATGCCCCATTGTTGAGTGCTATTGGAAGAATAAATGACATTGAGAGGAAGGAAGATAGGTCTATAGGACACATGAATTTTGTTTTCTTATTTCTCCATGTGGATAATATCCCAACCTACCCAACAAACATTTTAATTTACAACTCATTTATGTATGATATATCAAATCACTACTAACCGTATTCAACATTTGATTCTTTGATTAAAGTAGGCCATATTCATTTTTGTTGCAAAAGCACTTGTTAGTTAGCCTTTCACTTCCCCAAATAACACACTTTATCACTAGTCTAGAATCATAGGTGACCAACCTCCCCAACGTTCTAAATGATTTCCTGGTCTCCAACCAATGTAGGGAGGTATTCCTAGTTTTACAGCTTTGTCGATAAAACCTCCCCACACACCTTTGCATGCATTAGTTATTGGTTTGACCTTGCTTGGTTCTACCTCGCTTATAAAAACTATCCAAACGACCTGTATAGTATCCTTTCCTCCTTAGGAACCGAGTCTCTCCCACCACACACAATAGTAGGACAACCACACTTACCATACTTGACTTCATTAAATCTTCCAAAATTGACAAAAATTGCTAATGATCAATTTTTACACAATCCATCTTGGCCAATCATGTCAAACTTCCATATGACATTCCTAAGTTTGATGGGAAAGTCAATGAAGACCCAATTAATCATATCATGATGTTTCACCTTTGGTTCTCATCCAACAATATCACTGATTATTCCATTCACTCGTGGTTGTTTGAAAGAACCTTAATTGACCAATGTGAGAAATGGTACAAATACAAAATATCAAGGTCTCATGTAACCTTCACATCATTAGCCAATACATTCCTATCCTTCTTTTAGTCACCATTATGCAATGACATTGGCTTGGAAATCCTCTCAAATTTTCTCCAAACCACTTCCACTCATATCGTGGATCACATCCATGAATAGAATTGAAGACAAAGCTTGTGTAAAATTGAAGCCACACTAGAACAATGACTAGATTGGTTCCTCAAGTCACTAGTACCCACCATCACAAAATACGTGGCCACTTCCATGCCACAAATCGAAGACGAGGCCATCAGTAAGGATCAACACTTCAATTTGATTTAATCACAATATCGATACATGTACATAGTTCTCCCAGATCCTCCTCATCCCCTACCATTTGGTGAAGAAAGGACATGAATATCCCATTCATTGCATGGATTGATTGGGTTTATGACCCACCTCAATCCTTATCATCAACCAACTCCCTTGTATGGTAGAAATCAATAAAAAAATCATTATGGAGGAGAAACATATTATCCTCCTCCTATAGATGCACTATATGTACCCAATCCCATGTTCCCTTCTCCCATTCCTCAAATAATTGGGGGGCACAACCTCTTGCAACCCATGAATCCCTTACCCCAACCAGGTATGAACATTCTTAGGAATATGCACAATCCTTCATGCAACCCAGGTTGTGGTAGAGGACCCTCACCATCATATAACCTCTATGGACCTCCCTAAATAGTAATACATAATATCCATTTCATAGTCCCCCACAACCCACTACCATGCCACCACAAGGGAAGTAGTAGGTCAAGTTCAACTTTGTCCAACCTTTGCATATATAGTAGGTTCAAGAATTTTAATAAATGAACATGGTGAACCCTACCACTCAATAGAATAATTTGAAAAGGAAGGGAAAAAACAAATCCAATACAATCGAAGGATAGGGGAGAAACCACCAACAACCAAATCCTCTAGCATGGGGAAATCCTAATGCTAGTAACAAAAAATAGAATACTGAAACCAATAATGGCTAACAAGAACAAGGGAAGAACAATAACCTTAGAACTAAATTCCCTTGCAAATTATGCGGTGAGTATGGACACTATACTCACCATTTCCCCCAAATAGTGAACTACAAAAGAATGAAGGAGTATATGAAGACATAAGGACCCCCTTTCCCATAGGGTGCCTGTAATATCCCTCGGCCGAACCCAAATGAAAATGTAATCCAAGTATATTTAAGCTAGTGAGTTGTTTAGACATCATTTTTGTAATACACCTTTCATGGCATTTTGCATGCATATACTGCGCAGTAAAGTGATGTAGTATGCACATTTATGGATACCGCGCGCAATAACTAAAGTGCGTGCAACCTTGAAGACAGTGGATACACCGTGCAGTAAGTAAAATGCACACAATATTAAGGTCAACGAACCTTTATGTATATGATATGCATTATAGGCTGGTGAGCCAGTATTATAAGCCATAATGCTTATGTTTTGGAACTAGGCCAGAGCGCCTAGATGATAAATGCCAGTGCGCCTATTTTGTATATGTCTCATGATTAATATAAATGCATCATTGTGCGGAGATCGACCACGATAAAAGAGAAGGAGGAATAGCTTCCACCAAATAGGGAATGGGAGGGCCTAAAGTTAATAATAGGGCTAAGCTAGAGAGCTTAAAGCCGAAAATAAATATTATATTAATATTTCTTAAAAACATAAAGTACGGATAATTAATTTATCCTAAGTCCTAAAGTAGGGGACAAGTGTACTGGAGTATTTTCCAACATGACAAGTTTCAAGTTGGAGACATGCATACTTATTGTCGAGACTTAGTTCCTTTGAGGGAAAAATTGACCATTGTTGGGAAGAGAGGGTGGAAGAATTGCAGAGAATCTTACCATTTTTCCTTCGACCAGAGAACAATTATCCTAGATACATTCCGTCAGTCCTTGAGCTATCCTCGTATCTTCCTACCACCATACCCAGAATAGTTCGATAACCATTCCTGTTGGTGTCCCTGTTAGATTGGGAGTAGGATTAAAGAGGCAGGTTGTCAGGCCCATGAGCAATTCTCTGAGTGAGAGAATTGTTGAGGATCGATTTCCTGAAGGTGTTAAACTGTGGCTACAGCGCTCTGAGACTTTCGTTTCGGCCTGTTGTTGAAGCCTTGGAAGGGAAGTGGGGCAACCGAAGGACTATTGAGTAGAGAAGGGGCACACTTCCTTGGGTGGGATAGGCATGTGGGGAAGGAGAGGTTGTAGGCTGTGGTTGAGTGAACACCTGAGAAGGAGTCTTTCTGGTTGACCATGAACCTTTAGCCTAGTTAGGAATCCCTTACCTGGGTGGAGTCTAGTCCCAGCTCAGGGGTGACTGATTGTTGAGAATGATGAATAGTGTAGTCTAAGGATGGGAGGTTCGTGGATGGTCTACATGTAGTTGGTGACATTCTTATAAAGATAAGTACCGGTTATGTGATAAATTTACATGCTACATTGTCATTTATGTGTTAGTTTATGGGTTTTATTGCATGTGTGATCCTGATTGTTCGTATGTTTAGGGGTACTCCCCTGCATACGATGTATGTCTATGTTTACTATTATCTCAGCCTGAAAATCATATATTTACATAATGAAATTGTTTGTTTATCCTTTATATGTGAATCTTCCGGTAGAGCATTGTATGTATATGTTTAATTGCATGCAGTTCAATATGTATGTATGCCTGTGTTTATATATATGTATTTGAAGAGAAAACGTTATGTGACATAGCTTAGTTGAATATTGGGGCATTACAATATGTTGTTAGAACTAAGTTAAGTGTCTGAGTAGTGACATTCCCCAGCCTGTTGGTGGGTGGGGGTTGTTACAGTATGGTATCAGAGCATCCTTTTTCGACACTGAGCATGAATGGGCCAAACAAGTCGAATGGAGGTGAGATTACAGTATGGTATTGATTACAGAATGGTATACAGTATATCACATCCAAGGAAAATTTTGACACCGTGCAGAAGATATTTGCGTACAGGTGCGCCCAGTAAATTGAGAAATCCCGTAGAAGAATATTATGTAGGGATGTGTGCGCTAAATTTATCATTGCACAGTGTGCATACACATATTAAGGGTGCATGTGGTGTGTGTAGTATGGTAAGGCAAAGTGAAGTTTGGTTGGTGCACACACTATGTGAGTATGAGTTGTATCACTACAGTGCAGGCAAGGGTGCGCGGTAGCGACAGAGTATTCGATGGGGCATACAGATTATGGTACACGGTAAGGAATATTGAACTTTGGCATGGTGCAATGCATAGAGTGAAATGCATGTGGAATATCCAAGTGCAATACAGAAATAGTGCACAGTGGATATTGGCGCGCAATGCAGAAGTAGTGCACGCAAGTTATTGGCATGATGAAGAGGAAATGTATAGCAAATATAGGTGCATGGAAGAATGAATTACCTTATAAAGTCATTGTACACAATAAATAAAGGTACACAGGTTGAATTTTATGCGCGCAAAATCGTCTGAAAGGCTAATTAAGATGACGAGTCTAAGTTTAATAGAAAATTTACATAGTATTCAAAGAAACGGGAATACACAACTGCACTGAAATATTATTTAAATGAGTCAAGCAAGTGAGATGAATTCTGAGTTTTATTTAGACAGTTGAAAGTGAAATATAAGTCACAAGAATACACATAATATTAAAGGAAACAAGATTCATGTCACCATCAGTTGGAATCTTGTCATAAGAAGTACAAAATCCACTTCTGCACTTATATATTCATTTAAAATACAAAATTACAAAAGGGGATGATTCAAAATAGCAGTTTCCCTATTTAAAGGGACTGTACAAGAACAAGTCTATAATCTCCAAAGATTCCTTACCTCTGCTATCATCTGTCCAAAAATCGTTGAAACATACTCAATTGTGTTTGAGGGATGATTTCAACTTAGCTAGCTCCTCCTTTAAAGAATCTAACCAGATTGGTTGATTCTCTCCAACTCTCTCAGCTGCTTCAGCGATGGGTTCTTTCTTTTGTCGCTTTCTTTGTTTCTTCTTAGAAGCTGGTCTGTTGATAACTAGATCTCTCCTGATTGGATTCAGCTTGATTTCCAATATCGAATCAGTAACAGGTACTGTGTGAACTTTAGTCTCCATTATCTGCACAACTACCTTTTCCTTCATACTCGCAGGAAAATTTAGCATTTTGCCTGAATAGTCTCATTGAATTTAACTGGTTCCATATACCTCAGTATTGTGGACATCGAAATACTTTTGCAGAGATGAGAAGGTTGAACCAGTTTGGAGACTGTTGGTTGATGGATAAGATGATGCTTCCATATCCGAGAATTGGTAATTATAAAGCCTCAAACATGAATCACTGAAAGACTTGTGCACAAGTACGATGGGTTGCCATGCTCGGCTAATCCATTTCAAATGATTAAATGTTTTTGAGTTCATTACGTGGTGGAATTCACCTAACTTCAAATGGTTGTGATGTACCGAGCGAATGAAACAGAGTGATCTAACTAGCCGTCACCCATCCCATGAATGGTGGATTTGACATATTGAACACATGACATCGGAACTTACACAAAAGTGGTTTCGGAAAACTACCTTTTGTCTGATGTATCTCTACGTGATGATGTATTTCTTGCTAAGTTGTCAAAACTTGGGTCCTGTCTAAGAATTGTCATGGTGACAACACCAGGAAATCAGAAAAGCAACACCAAAAAATCAGAAAAGAAAATTCTGATATATTTATTGAGCCAAAGTAGTTTATATTTCTCATGGATTATTGATTTAGTTAATCTAATAAGTTTTAATGGCTGCACATTTTTCATAATTAACAACAACTAGATCAGATCAGATCAGTACCAAATCCATAGGAATGGAAGAGACACGGAGAAATTACAATCAACAAGATGAGAGCAGAGGGATGAATGTCCATTTGGACATTGAAGGAAAAAACTCCAATGGACATGGAGAGGAAATGAATGAAAACTTGAATATGGTAGAGACCATTAAAAATTTACAAAAGGATATCCAAAGCCATAAAGCTGATAATGAAAGGCTTATGAGATCCAAAGAGTAGCAGGATGACTTCAACATGGAGTTATTGCAAAGTCTGAACAAAATAGAAAAGAAATTGGAAAAAGAAAGTGACTCAAGAAAATATGGAAGTCACAAACCTTCGGATGGGAAAAAGAAATCAAGAAGTGTTAGAAGACACCACCATCACTCCCCAAAGGATTCTAATAAAAGAGTAGGTAGCAGCACAAGTCCATCCCCTGTCAGACAACATAAGAGGTCTGGGGTGGATGAGCTAAGAGGAGAAATGAACAAAATCAAACCTCTCGCATTTGATGGTGAGCAGAAGAAGGATGAATATGAAGAAACATTGTTGTTGGGCATGAGAAAGTATTTTCAATTACAAAATTATTCTTCTCATGCAGAGGGTAGAATTTCCATCTATCCACTCAAAGGAAAGTCATCCATGTGGTGGGATCATCTTGTGCAAGTACAACACATTAAAGAGAAAAGCGTTACTTGGAGGGAATTTAAGAAGTATTTTGAGAAGAAATACTTGACTAAGAGATATTATGACAAGAAAATGAAAGAGTTCTTTGAAATCAAGCTCAGAAGCATGACCATAGATGAATATAAAAGAAGGTTCCTGGAACTGCTGAAGTACGTCTCTTTCATCAAGGATGAGACAATTAAAATTCAAAGGTATTTGAGTGGATTGTCAGCGTTCATCAGTGATCAACAGAAAGCAAGGCCAACTTTCCAAAAATCTTGGGAAGACAAAAAGAAGTTTAAGGTGGATTAGAGGAAGAAAGGATTTAAACCACCATTCTTCAGAAATAGTCCACAGGGACCACAAACTCCTAAAAAGACCAAAACGATAGAGGAAGAAGGCCAAAGGCCAAGGTAGCCACCTATTCAATGTTGGGGTTGTAAAGGAGATCATAGATTCAGAGATTGTCCTCAAAGAGATGAAAAAGGAAGGTCTGTTTATAATGTACATCAAGATGAAATAGTGGAGGACATGGGCAGAAATGTGCCAAGGATCTATGCAGCCCTGGATAACAAGCAAGCATAATTTCAATCACACATTATTGAAGTGTAAGGTATGATTAACAACCAAACCATTACTATTTTAATTGATTCGGGAGCTAGTCATAGTTATATAGATCCTAAGATGGTAGAAAGTTTTCAATTGCCAAGAAGAAAGCATGGAAAATATTGGTTGGTACAGTTGGCTACAAGAGCCAAAAGAAGGTTAATGAGATGGTTAAGTCATGTCTCATGGACATGAACGGACTGAACATCAAGGAATATTTGAACATCTTACCTTTAGGTTCCTATGACTGTCTAATTGGGATGGATTGGTTGGACCCACATCATGATCTATTAGATTTTCATAACAAAGAATTCACTTTCTTGGATGAAGAAGGGAACCAAAGGAAAGTGTGGGGAATTCCCAGGGCAATAACCATTAGAGAAATTTCAGCATTGCAGCTGAAGAAATGTTATAGAAAAGGATGTCAAATATTTGCAATTCATATGGAGGAGACACCTAAAGACAAGGTGCCAAATTTGGAGGATTATGCAGTCCTGAAAGAGTTTGAATATGTATTCAAGGAAGTACCAGAACTACCCCCAAAGACAGACATTGATTTTTCGATAAATGTGACACCAGGAGAAGCTCTCGTGTCAAAGACTCGTTACAGAATGAGTACACCAGAATTGAAGGAGTTGCAAATGGAGCTGGAAGAACTTTTGAAGAACGGGTATATACGCCCAAGTGTGTCACCTTGGGGTGCCCTAGTCTTGTTTGTG
>JASDQU010247716.1:0-16549 GCA_032191745.1 Picea mariana
CGAGACATACAGGGTTTCAGGTGAGCGCCATTCACCCATCCTGGCTGCAACATACCATCTAGTTGCACGATTCTGACTGCTCCCAAAGGTCGTATCTCTACAACTATAAATGGTCCCAACCAATGCATGTGCAACTTGCCTGGATGTTTTCGGTATTAACTGTCATAAACTAGGACCTTGTCTCCTTGTGAAAATTCTTTGGTCTTAATGTGTTTGTCATGCCAATATTTCTTCCTTGCTTTCTCAACTGATTAATGTAAGTCTACTAAAAAAATTATCTCTTCAAGTTCTCGCAATTCCATGAGCCTCTATGCAACTGATTCATCCTTTGACATGTGTGTAATATGTGTAATGTATAAACTCGGAGTAACGAATTGTATAGGTATCACATCCTCTTTTCCATAAACTAACTAAAATGGAGTGTACTTGTGTAGTTTCTTTGTAGTTTTCATGTAAGCCCATAAAACCGTTAGGACTCTGTCATCCCAATCCTCCTTGTTTGTGCAACAAACCTTCATTAATCCTCTCTCCAAACTCTTGTTAAAATCCTCCATTGTCCCATTGGCTTGCAGATGGTAGGGACTACTTTTATGATGTTGGATCAAGAACTCTGCTGTAATATTTGTTATTGTACTACTGATAAAATGACTTCCCTGATCACTAGTCAAAATCCTAGGACATCCAAATCGAGTGATAATATTTTCAAAAATGAACCTAGCAGTGGTATCGGTAGAACAATATTGAACAACTATTGCCTCAACCCAATGTGTAAGGCAATCAATTACGGTAATAATATACCTATCCTTTGAATTCTTAGCGGTGGGGTTGATTGGCCCAATGAATTTAACTGCCCATTTCTCAAATGCTTGTAGAGCTCAAACTAGTTGAAGAGGAAATTCATCTCATCATGATGGCTTACCCACCCTTTGACAAACGTCACAATATATAACATACTCCTTTGCATCCTTGAAGAGCGTGGCCCACCATAGTCTATCTTGGAGGACTTTATGTGCATTTTCCTTCCCTCCAACATGACCTCCCACAACTCCCTTGTGGAACTCCTACAATATGTCTTGTCTTTCATGATCTAAGACACATTTTACGAGGATGTTGTCTAGCACCAAATTATACAATTTCCCCGCCATCAATTGATAGTCCACTGCTCTAACCACCATGTGATGTTTTTGAGTTTTGGAGTATGTTTCTGGGTAGTGTTATTGGATAAATCCGTAAGTGCAAACACAAACCGATCTCCCTAGATCCACCTAGATCTAGAACAAAACAGGACAGAATAATACTCTTTCCCTAGATTTAGACTATTGAATGAACTAGGGGGCAAGAATCCTCAACATACCTTATGATCGCTTCCTTGGGTCTCTGTTGTTCCAAGCTTCACTCCAATGCTCTTGTGTCATCAAGACCAGGACAACTCAAACCAATTGAAATGAAAACAAGTTAATATATTCAACAATTAATCTATGCATATGATCAAGGAGTTATGCAATAAAGTGACATTAGCTTTATGGGAAAGGGACATATTACTATATTAAATTGATAGAAATCAAGAATTACAACCTAAGCCTTGATGTTGCAAACCTCCTTTTGATGGCTCCTAGATCTAACACACACACTTGCTCATGCATGAAGAAAATCAACCACTTTTGATAACCTTGCTGGTGTCTCTAGCTACTGTAGCATCAGTCCTTCATACAATCTTCCACTAATTCTCCAATAATTCTCTTGCTAGTTTGCTTCTAACCTTTTCCATGAGCATTCCCCTCAATATATAGGAGAGAATGAATTAGTTACTTGGATAAGAATGATCCCAAGATATCAGGAAAGCCAGTACTTAGATAACCATTCGAATGCCATCTCATCCTTCTAGAAGGTTCGAGAATTTATCTTTTTCCCTTCTTTAGAAAGAGTTCGCACCCTAACAGTTAGGTACAGAGTGAACCTCTTGCACCTTGCCTTAAGGAATCTTGCGAGAATCATACATTCTCGTAGGCAAATGTATTGGTAGCCTGTGAACCTCCCTTAAAAATGTGATTTCTGGAAAGAGACAAAGGTAAGTTTTCTCAGGAAAGAGTTCTAATGAAGAGCCTGAGTTCACCATCATCATTACATCATCATGACGACCAAAATTATGGATAACAGGTAGGCCCCTATACTTAAGAAGACTACCATGTCTTCTAGGTATTCTGGTATGGCCTCAACCCGAAGCAGGTCTACAATTGGGATTTGATCATCGAATGCTCCGCTACTTTCTCCTAACTCTAATATAGATAGGTGATCAGGCCCTATGTTGTATATTCTAGGCTTAATGATCACTTCAAAAGAAATTTCCTGAAATAGTAGAAACCACCGAAAAATTCTTCCTTCCAGAACAGGTTTGTTAACTAGATATTTTAATGTAGAATGATCAGTAAAGAATTAAAAATGAGAACCTAATAGATAATGTCTAAACTTTTGCAGAGAAAAAATATAGTTAAAACCTCCCTTTTTGTGGTTGTATAGTTTGGCTCAGCTTACGACAACTTCCTTCTAGCAAAGTATATAGGATGGTCCATGGCTCCATCTCCTAGTTGTGCTAAGATGGCTCCCAAGGAAATATATGATGTGTGTATGTGCACATGAAATTTGTTTTCCCAGTTTGGAAATATTAGAATAGGTATTGTGTTGAGCTTTTCCTTTAGGATATTGAACGCTTTATCACACTCAAGGGTCCACTGGAACACTTCAACCTTCTTTAGTATATTTTACAGAGGTGAAGTGATATTTGTATATCTTTTGATAAACCTGCGATAATACCATGTGTGCCCCAGCATGGAGTGCAACTTCTTACCACTCATAGGTGGCGGCATTTTCACAATAACCATAACTTTGGCAAGGTATACCAGTACTCCTTCTCGGAATACTATGTGGCCTAATAAATTTCCATGTGGCACACATAAGTTACACTTTTTGAGTTTCAACAATATTTGAAATTCTCTACATCTATCAAACATCAAGCATAGTAGTGCTACATTTTCCTTGAGCAGATTGTATATTGTCCAATCATCCATATAAACTTCTATAAAATTGTGGATAAATTCTCGAAAAGATGCCATTACATTATGGGAAAAAATTGTAGGGGAATTCTTTAGGCCGAAGGGAATCACATTATATGCAAATTACCCCCATTCTATTATGAATGAGGTCTTATTTTTGTATTCTTAAACAAACATTACTTGGTGATACCCCAAAAATCCATCTGTAAATGAGTACTATTCTTTCCCCACAACCTGTTCTAGCACCTCATCAGTAAAAGGTGTTGGGAATGAGTCATGCACACATGCATAATTAAGGCTTCTATAGTCTACACAAACCCTAATGTCCTCTATTCCTTTCTTTCTCTAGATGACTATTGGGCTAACCCATTCTGCTTCTTCCACTGCAAAAATAAGTCAAGATTCCAGCATCTTGTCTATTTCCCTCTTACCTTCTCTTTCACTCTGGGGTTAAGGTGATATGGTATATTCCTTATAGGATTTGATCCTGGTTTTAGTTCAATTTTCATCTCTCCCATAGCTCCTTTAATCCCTTGTAGCTCTGGAAATTTATTTGGGAACAAGTCATCATGCTCTCACAACAAGCTATGTATTTCTTGTCTAGTTTTCTCATCCCACTAATATCCCACCATAGATATCTTAGGTTGCTCTGTGGTCCCTATATTGAATTTGCACAACTTCAATGGATAATTATAAGAACCATTAGTCTGGTTGGGTATGATGTTCTGGATTTCTCTGCTCCCTTCTGTCTCCTTAATGCCTAAGTTTCTCAATTCTTCTAAATCATCCAGGCTTTCCAAATCCTTTTCAATATTATAAAACTGTTGTATTATAAAAAATTGCATATGGAACATATTCACTGTTGTATTATGAAAAATTTCACTACAACTCTACATGACAATTATTAAGACCTTGTTCATGGTCATAACATGTGTTGAACTGGTGGTTCTTTGAACACTTTAAGCCGATATAAGAAAATTGTTACTTTGTTCAAAAATTCAATTATAAATGGTAATAAGTAACTTTTGTTATCCAAGATTGGATTCAATGAATTGGGGCCTTTGCAATGTTTGATTGATTTCTTGGTCAAATCTAACTAGAAGGAATCTTAATTTTCTTTTGGATTCTAAACATTGAAGCTTTGAGATCTTGGCATTACATATTACTCAAGCTATAAAAAACTTGAAACTAGACCTAAATATGGAGTAGACTTGCTAACCTTCATAAGCAAGTAACCGACAAGGTAATTCATCCATACAACAAAGTCATGGTTTTTTATACTAATAATTGGTAGAGAGAGGATTGAATTAATTTCAAGCTAAGTGGTGAACCAATCTAGAATAGAGGCCTTGACATTCCCAACCCTACATTCAAAACAAACCTCACATTCCTTCTGAATAATAGTGAAAGTGATTGGAGAGGTTAGAGACAAATCTTAAGTTGAGCTCCAATAAAGTAATCATGGTTTGCTTTCACCATACATGGTATATGTGTAGTAATTGGTTTGTAAATAGAACCATCCTTTTATAATCGTTGAAGAATAGTGAAGTAGAATTCTACACTCAAAACTACATCGAGAATAAGCCTTGTTGACAAGAAGCATAGCCACTTTGTGTATTCCTTCTTGGTTGTTGATAATAGAGAATATTTTCCTTAAAATCGTAGTGGTTATTTCATTGTTATATAACTATTGTGTGCAAGTTATACTAGACAAAAGTGGTCCATTGGATGACATATTGCAATGATTATAGTCATATTAAGAGAAATATCCTTGTACAAGATAGAGGAACAAATGCATAATATCCTCCAAAAGACAAAAATATTTATATAAGTTTTAGAACAAAGCTCAAAAGTTTTAATTACGTGGGGGATATGTGTTGGTGAAGTGAATGGGATGCAAGTCCATTATTTATAGATCAATATCTTGTGCCAACATTTTGATTTTGGGAGGATGTTTTCTTCCATTTTATGGCTAATAACTTACATGATTCACATGAATATCTTACTCACCAGAACAATAAGAAGTCTTACAATATCCATATAGAGAATTAATTAGAATTGTTCCCAAAACAAGTCCATAACCAGATTTCAAAGGTAATTAAGCTCATGTTGAAATGGAGATACTATTTGAAATAAGAGCTACCACGTTCTAGAGCTAATTACAACTTGAAACCAAATCTATGTTGAATATATAGGATTAGTATATCATGCATTTTGAAGAATTTAAAGTGTTGGTCCCTTAATTGTGATGGAGGACATGTTGGTTCTAATTCATTAGATAAATATACATAATTTACACCACTTTTTGGTTAGATCTCTGACAAATTGATCTTCTTGGTTTGACCCAGGTTTGGATCTCAACATGTTTCCAACAAAACCCTCTAAAACTATCGACCCTCTTGGTAAACCAGAAGGAAATGTTGCGTACATAGTGTGCATCAGAGTCTCATCCGAGATAGCTCTATGGGTGACTACAATGCTCAAGTACTTGCGGTCTAGGAATGAGTGGGGATATGGGAGTGGACATATATTTATTTATGAATTAAACATGTTATTGATTCAAGTATTTCTAGGATTCATTCATCTTTATCCCCATGCATGCATACTAATACATCTATCTAATCATTCATTCATAAGCTAACCATTAAAAGAAAGTAATCATTCAATAAACATCACATGTGACATAAGTTTTACCGTGGTTCACCCCCTCCTGGGGCTACGCCCACAAAGATCTATCTCTCTTCTCTTTTATTTAATCTGCTACAAAATATTGCGCTGCGCGCATTACATATTTAATCATACAATCATGTTGAGGTTAAGGAACCTCAGTGAGGTAGACTATATCACACCAGGCTCCTCAATCAATGACCTAAGCCTCAAAATCTATCTTACTTGACTCTTCTACCTTATTACAATCATAATCATCATCATTGACTCATCAATAATAACCAAACCCCCAACCTAGAACTCCTAGGTATTTATTTATACTCTTTTACTAGCTTATAGTCATTACATTCCTTACCAAAAACCCTAACCCTATCATGGTTAGGCTTTCCTACCTGTGTGCCACATTGCTTTCCTCTTGCATGCTTCTTTTCCTTCTTTTTCTTCATGCTTGTTTCTTTTCATCTGTTGTGTGTGCTCCAAAATTAGGTCTTCCTTTACCAATTTAGGTATTTCCCCAAATAGACCTTTTCTCCAAAAATAGGTCAGTGTCCAAAATTGGATTCCTTCTCAAAATAGGCCTATGCCCAATAGGCCCCCAACAATGACATGTGGCTTGTAATATTCCAGATATAAAAATGTATGCAGAACATAAATAAATAGCTAGAAATGGCAGATGAACAACAATATAACCATAACAACACCACAAAATACCAAAATGATAGCAGAATAATACCATAAAGAGCACTTTGATTACTGAGAGAAATTTTTTCTTGCCTCTTCGAGTGAGAAACCTCCAACAGAATAGAGCTCTATTACAGTAATATCCAAGAAAAATTTCTACATACCCTCGACTCCTATTTATACTAAATATGTCTATCAAAAGAACCATCTAGAGGAAGATCCTTCTAGAAGCGTAAGCTTCTATTAGTTCTTCTTACATTGGACTTATTCTTCCTTATTTCTAGGCTTTATTTATATTGACCTTTATTACATGGAAACATATTATTCTACCTACGTGAGGGGTTAGGTCCCTAATATGTACTCCCCCTTAAAAAAAACCTTGTCCTCAAGGCTTGAGATGGGGAAATTGTTGCAGAATGGTAGCTGGTTCCCAAGTGGAATCTGTTGGAGTTGTATCTTTCCACTGGACTAACACTTCCTTGATAGTTTTTTGACATAGACGATGCTCACGCTGGTCCAAAACTGCTTCTGGCTGTAGCAAAATTGGGCCTTCTTCATCCAACTCGGGAAGGTTGGTTTAAGTTTGACACTTAGTTCCAATCACCTTCATTAAGAAGGAAACGTGAAAAATAGGATGGAGATTAGAATGACTAGGCAAGGCTAACTGATAGGCCATGTGAGTAAAAGAGATCCGAGAATCTTATTATAGAGCCAAGGAAAACCCCAAATCCGAAGAAGTTTTCGCTGGAAAATAATTTATGGAAATGGCACCACCAAAAGAAAAAATGCTCGTACCAAAAAAATATCAAACAAGAGCACAAAAAATAGAAGTAGAGGTTGAGGAGAGTCTGGGAGCATCATAGTCGAAACCAAGGTTTCCTTGAGACTACATTACACCAAGAAAGGATGATGCCCCACCAATGACATTGTATAAGACTGCCAACTACAAATTGGTGGCATCACAGACACAATGAAGTTCCCTGAATATGCAGACCAATGTATCACAGACACGGTGAATTTCATAGAACTTGCACCATGTCAATACTTGCAACTCAGTATAGATCCAACAACAAGCCAGAGTATACTTGTGCAAAATTTATGGGCTAGAGGATTGGAGTGAGTAGGAATATTAAACTTGTTTGATATCCCACACTTTGGCAAGAGAAATGAGGGGAATTTGTTTGGCATGCAGTTTTGGAGGCAATTTTGGGAGAAAAAAACTGAGTATAAGGTAAGGGCACAGAAGGAAGAAAGGGCGCAAAAGGTAGAAAGGGAAAAGAAGGTACAAAGTGTGCAGAATTAAGGAAAGTGCACAGAATGAAGACAACACACATACATAAGAATACATCAAGCAAGAGAGAGGATAAAGCGCAAAGGAGGACAACACGACATTCCAGAAAATGAAGAATAGTAGAAAAGTTGCATGAGGAGAGAAAACAAGAATAAAGAAAACAACCAGTTAACTGAACGGGTTATTTTTAGGATAAATAGTCTAGGGATTTTGGGTATAAATATGTAACGAGATTGGGATATTTAGGGGAAAGAATCATAGTATGATAAGCGAGAGACTGAGCGATGAGGTTTAAATATTATGAAAAGGTCATGAATGTAATAGTCAGTTGGTAAGACAGAAGACGAATAAATAAATATTTTAGAGATAATATTGTTTCCTATGTTCTTTACTTGTCTATGTGCGTTTCCGAATAATGTTGTTATGCTTCATAGACTAGACTTAGTTTATGGATTAATTATGGTGTAATATTCATGAATGACTATGAGAATCTCTGTAATAATCAAGAACATAAATAATCTAGAATAAGAAACAATGATTTGAGTATCCATCTTCCTTTCCCTTAATACTGCAAAAGTCTGACTCCTTGTTGGGGTGAAAAAATAGTATAAATATTCTCCTTGTTACTTTGGTTAATGATATATTCTTTGTTGAATTTTCTATCAGTTTGAAGTAATTAGGGAAGAAAATGGTTAAAAATCTCTTAGGAAATAATATTAAATGATATTAGATATTTTTTGAACTTTGGTTTGAATTGTTTTGATTGATGCAGAAATGGACAACTGTTGTTAACTAAAGATAATTAAGAAGATCATGAATATGCAAAGACCATTGAAGATCGAAGAAATCAGGCACAAAACAGTTCAAAGGAAGATTGACTTTTTATCTTGCAATCTTCATGAATAATAAAAGAAATCCTGAGGATCTCTCGATCCTCAGGGTAGCTTAATTTACTTATCTCATTGTAATATATAAATAATAGTGAACAATAGGGAGGGATACCATAATTCAGATCTCTTAATTGTTGACACTCTGTACAACAATCCCATTGTAAATGACTTATCAATTATGGAATTATTGGAAGCTTCAAGTGTTTTGATCATTTTCGTGAACTGAGTTTTCTTAACAGTGTCTTCTAAAGATCGTCGGCCCAGTCTAGAGGAGATACTGTCTTATATGTAATCTTATCCATTCTGTTATAATTATGTGATTTGGTATTCCCTTCAACAGTTAGAATAGACTCATTAATCTGTTGATTCTTTTATGAATTGGTGTTATTACATTTGCAGAGAATAGATTATTGATTATTGTTCCAATATTGCTTATTGTCAATTTATCGCTTATGAATTCCTTTCATTTAAATTCACATTTGTTGTTCCTTTCATTTAAATTCGCATTTTGTGTTCCTTTAATTAAATTCGCATTTGTTGTTCCTTTCATTTAATTCGCATTTGTTGTTCCTTCTTAAGTATTTAGTACAACGTTGTTCCTTTCCAATAGATTAATTAATCATTGAGAGATTGATTCATTAAGTGTTTTTGTAGATTAAATTGTTGTTTCTTGGATAGATGAATGAATTCAGTAAGTGATTGATGTTTTTAATTCATGGTGTGTTATTGCTCAGAATATATTTATGTTGATTGAGTTATTAGTTTCATAGTTTGTAGGTAATGTGTGAAGAACTTAACTATTGCAGTAGTTTATATAGACTCATATTTTCTTTAACTGAACTATCTACATGATTTAAACCTCTACAACTATATGCATAAACTTTGTTGACAATCTTTAAAGAACAGATGAATCCTCGGTTGATAAAATTAATGTCAGACTAAGTCTGTTTTTAGGACATCTTTAGAGCACAACATTTTGGCATCGTTGTTGGGGAGAATGTAAAAGATAGTATAGGTTGTGTCTCTGAAAGGATGAAGTATTGAAAACAGAAGGTAAGAACCTACGCAGAGAATAAGTAAAATGCTTGTGCCAACGCCTACCTTCAACTGATGCATAGAGGTTACATAGGTGCATAGAATTTGTGTCGATGTGTATGACTAAGAAGAAAGAACGTGAAAAACAAAACTCCTTACCAAAAGCTACAAAATCCCAGGGCCGAATGCCCCTTGGAAGGAGCACTTTTATAGATGAAATTATCCAAAAAGTTGAATCTCAAGCCTCGATTGGACCTTGAAAAGGTTCTACCTATGTCCCTCAAGTAGCAAATTCACCAATTGTAGCTCATGTTGAGGTTCATAGCGAAACTGAAGGAGCTGAACAGATTTTTCAAAATACACATACTCCACTTTTCAGTCATTTAGGCAAGGGAAATTCTTGTAATTTAAGAGAAGGAGAAGGGGAGACTAGTGGAATTGTTGAGACAAACCCACAACCACCTGAAC
Organism: Picea mariana; assembly: GCA_032191745.1. Lineage (NCBI taxonomy): Eukaryota > Viridiplantae > Streptophyta > Pinopsida > Pinales > Pinaceae > Picea > Picea mariana. The sequence goes on from JASDQU010247716.1 coordinate 10,083, forward strand.
CTAGATCTCCTGCGATTCTTGCAGGAGAAGGAACACCCGAAATCTCAGACATAGGTAGTGCGATCAAATCTTCTAAGGGACCAAGTAATAAACCACCTCGAGTAGAACACCCAGACCAATAAATCCCTGAAGGTTATTGGCACATTTTCAACCAAATGGCACAACAAAACCAGCCACAACCCTAGACTTCCACTTTGGAATATCCTATAGTTGATTCGGTTGTTAATGCCCCAATGAAAGCCATTCCACTACAGAATCTTCCAACCTTCAATGGATTGATCTCAGAGGACCCTGATGCATTCTTATTCGTGTTTGATATCTTGTGTAGAGGCTATGACTATACCTTTGAACCCTAGAAATTAAAGGTATTTCCTTCCACTTTGAAAGGAGCAACTTTATGATGGTTTATGGGACTAGGTGGATAAACTATAAATTCATGGGATGAAATGAAGCAAGCCTTCCTTACAAAATATCAAGACTACTGTAGAACCGGTGATTTAAAGGATGAGATCTTTAAAATGGTTGCAAAAGAAAATGAAACACAAAAAGAATATGTTGAAAGGTTTCAATATAACTTGTAGAGAACACCTTACGATACACTACTAGGTGAGGTACTTAAAGCCACTCTAATAAAAGGTATGAAGGATGAGTGGGTAGAAACATTAATTTTGATTCGAAAAGAAGATATTTATCAAGAAACATATGGTGAAATTGTCCAATTGTGTATGAGGTGTTCACACAGTAGTACACGAACCAGATCGAGAATATGAGCCTCCATCACCAGAAGTGGCAACATTACTACCGGGAGTGTCACCTAAGAAGAAATTGGTAATCTTTTAGAAAATTTTAAAACTAACATTTTGGGAAATCTAACTACACAACTGGATGTTCTACAGGTTAAACAGAAACAAGCGGAAGAATAATGGTCGTTGGCTATATTTTTTCCACGGTGTAGAAGGAAACATGGTTCAAGGGAGTGTCCCTTGGACATGGTTCAGACATGCGCTATCTATGCCAAACACCATGCGACAGAGTAATGTCCATCACTTCTAGGACTAAATTTTGTATTTAAAGAAGTAGAGGAGGAAACATAACCAATATATATGATGGCCCAACATCTCCAATGGCAGGCCCATCCTACAAGTACATTACAAGATCCTTCTTATTTCTTTCCTGGACAATATAATCAACAACAAAATTATGGAAACACATGGCAAATCCAACCGTTTGTTAACCTGACCTGGCAGTCCCAACAATATCCTACTGCACCCTAGAAAAATCAAATGGTTTCTAATCCTACTTGGCCTAACTTGCAATACTCTACCATGTTTTTGCAGAATTCAAATAATAACCCCTATCCTTCACAGTGGGCTAGCATAGCTTCCCAAGCCCCCAATTGGAATCAAAACTGCCAGTGCCCCATGGGACTAACCAATCAGCCTATGGGAATGGTTCCTCAAGCTCATCCCACCTTACAGGCTCCACTTAAGTTCCCCCAAAATCTCCAACCTCAAATGCGCCCTCAATTACCAGCTCAACCCAACTCGAATCCTAATAACAAACCAGTCCAGCTCATGCAAATTTTCAATAATTTGGAGGGTGAAACAAACTCTGTAGGTTGCAATGATCTTTGGTTGAGATCAGGGCATGTAATTTCTCCTGAGGAAAGTGACATTCATCAAAAACAGGAGAATGATAATGATATACAACCAACAATAAAACCATCGATTGTGGTCATAACAAAATAAACAGAATAGGGGGGAAATACAGTCGAGCAACAAAATCCTAATAAAGATGCAATTTATCCTCCCCCGTTTCCCAAAATGATAATTATAGAAAAACCATTCGTATATCCCAACTTTGGTATCACCGGAGAACTAAAGAATCTATGTGTTAAAATTCCACTCCTACAGGCTTTACAAGATATTCCTATTTATGCAAAAACAATTAATGAATTATGTGGGAAGAAGCCCGGAAATAAAACTAAGAATCCATCAACTATTCACCTAGCAGGAACTTTGTCCGATCTTATTCTAGGGAAAAATGAGCCAGTTAAATACACATACCTAGGAAATACTGTGGTAAAAGTTCAGAAACAGGGTACCTTTTTCCCAAATATGTTGGTAGATTTGGGAACATCCATCAATATCCTTACCACCAAGGCCTGTAATGTCTTGGGTATCACCTCCTTCAAACCTACTTCAACTATGTTAGAATTGGTTAATAGATCATTGGCTAAAACAGTAGGATCATTACAAGATATAGTAGTCTTGGTCGACTCTTGGGAATACCCAGCTAATTTCCTAGTTATTAATCCAAGAATTAGACTATATGGATAGTCATTAATATTAGGTCAGTTGTGACTAGCAACTACAGATGCATACATAGGGTGTCGCACAGGCAACATGACAATTGCTAGAGGAAGTGCTATAAAGAACCTTATCTTGTATTCTCTAGCTAAACCAAGTCTACCTATCATACGTCAACAATTGCAACCACTTAGATATCTAGAAGAAAACCTACGCCCTCCTCTCACACTAGAAGAAGCTCCTGGGCTAAAAAACCAACTAGAAGATGATGTGATCAACAACTTCATTAACAACCCAACTATTATAGGAAACCCAACATGTCAAATGATAAAATATGTTTTAGATAATGAATCACAGGGACATCCTTTGGAAGAATTGATTGAGCAATAGATTCCCACTACTATTTTCCATAACAACATTATGGTTGAATTCACACTAGAAAGATTTCTGAATATTAACGCCAGTTTGAATGAACAAAAATAACAAAAATTGATTCAGATCCTTTCTAAATACCAATAGGATTTTTCTTGGGAGTATCCCGATATGAAGGGCATAAATCCCCAACTATGTACACATCATATATATATCGAAAAACATACCCAATCCATCCGACAACCCCAACGAAGATTAAACCCTCATCTCAGGGACATTTTCAAAGAAGAATTACATAAATTGTTGGATGTATATTTCATATATCCTATTTCAGACAGCGAGTGGGTATCCCCACTAGTAATCGTCCCTAAAAAGAATGGTAAGTGGTGAATCTGTGTAGAATACAAAGAACTCAATAAAGCTACCCAGAAGGACCATTTTCCCCTACCTTTTATTGATCAGGTCCTTGATACTTTAGCAGGGAAGCAATTTTTCTCCTTCCTAGATGGCTTTAGCAGTTATAATCAGATTCAGATTGCTCCAGAAGACTAGGATAAAACTACATTTGCATGTCCTTGGGGTACCTTCACATATCAAGTATTTCCATTTGGGTTATGTAATGCTCTAGCTACATTCCAGAGAGCTATTTTAAGCATATTTTATGATTTAATTAATGAAGGACTTGAAGTTTACATGGACGATTTTACCCCTTATGGCACTAACTTTGATCAAGATTTAAGCAATATCGAGAAGGTACTGGAATGATGCATTTCTACCAGGCTATGTTTGAGTCATGAGAAATGTCATATGATGATGACTGAAGGTGTGGTACTAGGACATTGCGTTTCTACAGATGGAATCAAGGTAGACCCAACAAAGATAGAGGTAATCCTTAAATTTCCTACACCTCGTACACAGACCGAGGTATGTAGTTTCCTTGGATGTGCAGGTTATTATCACAGATTCATATAAACATTTTCAAGAATAGCTACACCTTTGCATGCTTTAACTGGTAATGTGGAATTTCAGTGGTCTAATAAGTGTGATGTTGCATTTGCATAGCTTAAAAGGTTAATTTCAACAACACCGGTGTTGAGAGTACCAAACTGGAAATTACCATTTCACATCTCTTCATATGCATAAGATATATCTATAGGCATTGTCCTTGGGCAGGAAGAATACAAGTAACCTTATGCTATTTATTTTATTAAAAAAAATATTACTCCTGTTGAATTAAATTACACAGTAACAGAAAAACAATTTTTAGTCGCTATACATGCTATTAATAAATTTCAACACTATATAGCAGGCTAACTAGTGGTTCTGTATACTGATCACTTTATTATTAGATATTTATCCAACAAACCAATTACTAATGGATGGGTTACTTAGTGGTTGTTTTTGTTACAATAATTAAACATCACCATTAAGGATCGACCAGGAAGAGAGAATCTTGTTGCAGATTTATTGTCTCGTGTACCCAAAATAGATAACTTTTTGACAGTCGAAGACCAATTTCCAGACGAACACTTGTTCGTTATGACCATTAAGACACCTTGGTACATTGATGTGGTGAATTATCTAGTAGTTGGGAAATTACCAACACACTTGTCATCAGGAGAAAGGAAATTAATTGTTCAGCATAGTGCACAGTTCACCTGGATCGGTGGATATCTTTTCCACACAGGGTCTGATCTTTAGATCCGAATATGTATCAAACACGATGAAATTCATGATGTCTTAAAGGCATGTCATGATGAGCCATGTGGCAGAAATTTTGCAGACCGTGGAACTGGGCATAAGGTTTTACAGATGGGATATTATTGGCCCTCAATATTCAAAGATGCAAAGAAGTATGTCCAGGCCTATTACAGCTGTCAGAGGATGGGTCGACCAGGCCAAGCTGATGGAATTCCCCTACAAGCACAAGTGGTGATGCAACCTTTCGAGAGATGGGCAATGGATTTTTTTGTCCCCTTTAACCAAAAATAAAACCAAAAATCAAATATACTAGTTGCAATGGACTATATGACCAAGTGGGTAGAAGTAGTATCCTTTCCAAACACAACTGAGGAAGCAGTCATTAAATTTCTCTTTGAATTATTTGTATGCTATGAATTACACAAGAAAGTAATCATGGACAGAGGTTTGCAATTTACAATACATAAAATCTCATCCACTCTGTGAAATTATCACATTAAACATAGGGTTACCTCCCCATACCACCCTCAAGAAAATGGACAAGTGGAAAGTACCAATAAATTCTTGGAGGCAATCTTGACAAAAACAGTCTCAACGAATTATCAAAATTGGCTAGCCAAGCTTCCAAATTCCTTATGGGCCTATCGCACAACATGGCGTAACACTATTGGATACTCTCCTTATCACTTAGTATTTGACAAAGAGCCTATCTTTGCAATTGAATTTGAGATCAAGACTCTAAAAATGGCCCACGAAATTAGACTGGATCTTATGGAAGCACACACACAATGCTTACAACAACTCAATGAGTTAGATGAGGCATGCTTGTTTTCCCTTCAATGCACAGTTTTTATTCAGCAGCAGAGATCTAGTTAGCACGACAAGCATATCAAGAATAAATCCTTCCATAAAGGTGATTGGGAGATTATTTGTGATTCCATATTTCAGGATTTTCCTGCGAAATTGCAAACAAGGTCATTGGCACCGTATGAAATCAAGAAAGTCCATGATAATGGCACAGTCACTTTAGTTACCATCGACAGGTCTGGTTCTCATTTTTTGGTAAATGGACATCAGCTACGGATCTACCATTAGCCACTTTCAAAAGAATCATTTTTCCAAGAAGTAAGTAATGATCCTACTTTTCAAATTTTAGTTGCTTGGGAAGGTAACCCAACAACTTCAACTCCATGAAATTGTTGTTTTTCTAGCATTGTACATATTGTATATATTTTTCTTTGAATATTTGATTGAGTTTTTTTAGTTTTTTACTTTCTAGGGAAGTCACTATAAAGAACTTTGGAGAACAAAAATGAGAAAGGATGTAAAATATTACTGTAACAAAATATAATTAGCACTCTTTTATGTTCCTCATTTAAACTCCAAACTGCTCTTGTTTCACTATTCCATCAAATATAGACCTTGTTTTGATAACAAGAGATAAATATGTCATGGTTTTGCAGCAGAAGTAAAACACTACACTCAAAATATGTACGAATGTGACTGTGGTAAATAAAAATGAATGCATGATACTATAAACCATCCAATACATCGTATTCCTTCTATCATTGAATAAACCTACTCGTAAAATTAAATGAATTTAGTGATGACTAATCAATCGTAGATTTGCTAAAAAATAAAATTTTGTGGGAGGTATCCAGTGAGATGGTTAAATTTGAACATCATTGTCATCTTCCTCGAACGTAACAGTTGTCATTCCCTTTGTTGGGATTGTTTTTCCCTTTGAGAGTAGTGTCGTTCATTCGAACGTAACAGTTGTCGTTCCCTTTGTTGCAATTGTTGTTCCCTTTGCGAGTAGTGTTGTTCATTCAAATGTAACAACTATCATTCCCTTTGTTGTGATTGATGTTCCCTTTGTGGATAGTGTCGTTCATTCGAACATAATAGTTGTCGTTCCATTTGTTGCGATTGTTGTTCCCTTTTTGGGTAGTGTCGTTCATTCGAACATAACAGCTGTCATTCCCTTTGTTGCAATTGTCATTCCCTTTTCCAGTAGCGCCATTCATTCGAAAGAAACAACTGTTGTTCATTTTTCAGTTGTTCATGTTGTTGTTCCTTTCCCTT
>JASDQU010247717.1:2118-14911 GCA_032191745.1 Picea mariana
GTAAATTAAACCTCCTAACTTATAAGGACAACATTGAAGAACTCTATCATAATTTTACAACTACCCTTTCCACTTCTATTAACAAGTTCTCTTTCGAGGTGTCCTATAAAAATAATAATAGAACGACCAACCCTTGGTATGATAAAGAATGTAAAATTGATAGGAAATCCATTAGGGATGCTTCTAATGATCCCTTAAAACTCGATAAGATCAAAACATACAAAGACTTAATTAAAAAGAAAAAATGATACTATATTAATAAAAGGTAAGAGCAACTTTCACAACTATACAAGTTGGATCCTAAGAAGTTTTGGAGCCAAATTCTAAAACACAATACTAAAGAAAATAATAGGATTCCATTAAGGGACTAGAATTCCTACCTTTAAAGTCTTTATGAGTTCTCTAATTCCATTGAAACCATTCCTATTGTCCCTACAAAGGAAGAATTTTTTTTTTAGATGACATAGAGTTTGGGGTTAAGTGGCTCACAAATGGGAAAGATAAGGACATTGAAGGATACCAAGCTGAAATTTTTAAAATCGGAGAGTCAATCCTTATCCCTCACATACACAAGCTCTTCAATTTAGCATTCAAACAGAGCTTCCCTAAACCCTATACGAAAAGCCTCATTGTTCTTATTTAAAAAAATGGGAATAGAAATATTCCCTTTAATTATAGGACCATTATGATTAGCCATATTTTAGCCAAGCTTTATGGAATTATTTTGGAAAAGAAGATTAGCCTTTGGCTAAAACATCACGGTAAACCAGGTTGGGTTTAGGAGATATCATTCAACTGTGGACCATCTTGTTACCTTTAGGATCATTGCAGACAAGTTTTGCAATACTAAAACCAATTGTTTTTGTTGTTTTGTTGACTTTAGAAAATATTTTGACATGGTTCCTAGGAAAAACCTTTGGAATAGGTTGGAAGAGATAAAAGTGCCTCTCGAGTTGAGAGCTATTGCAATAAGGATGTATGAGAACATTATTATTAAGTTTAAAAACACTGAGGGCTGCTCAAAAGAGATTAAATGCAATATCGGAGTCAAACAAGGTTGTCCCTTGTCCCCTACCCTTTTTGGCATATACATTGACAAGTTAGAAGAATGTTTGGAAAAAAAAGGTTGTGTCGGCCCTACTCTCACTGGTATAGTCATCAATCTTCTTATTTATGCCTATGATATCATTTCTTATGGCAAGGAGTCCCCGTGATCTTGAAAACCAACTAAAAATCCTCAAGGAATTTTGCTCCAAAATGGGTATGATTGTTAATACTGATAAGACTAAGGTCATGATTATTAAATCCAATAAGACCCCTTATGATACATTTGTATATGAAAACAACAAATTGGAGGAAAAGACTTCATAAAAATATCTTGGAATTGATATTCACCACAAGCTCAATTGGAATTATAGCATTGAGAAAAGGATTACTGGGGGATGGAAAGTTTATTATGGACTTGAAAACAATTATAAATCAGTTGATTTTTGGAGTTGGGATAAGAAGAAACTCCTCTTTGAGACTCTTGTTACACCTGTTATTCTTTATGGATGTGAAGTCTCAGGTTGTAGTATCTCTCATGAATCCTAGAGAAAGAGAAAATACAAAAGAATTTTATAACCTATAATTTAAAAATTGAAGGAAATACACCCTATCCCATCCTCCTCTTAGAAACAAGCCTCTCCCCCATTGAGAGCATGGCTATGACTAGATACCTAATGTATAAGAACAAGTTAAACAACATGGAAGACAAGAGGCTACCTAAAATTGCTTCAAAATGAAGTCATAACCATCATTGACTTAAGCGAGGATGGCATAAAGACGCCCAGTCTTAGCTAAACTATTGGGGAATCATGGAAGAAACCATTTTGGAGAATAAAGATACTATTAAAAAAAATGTCAAATCAAAATTTAAGGAGAAAATGTGGTGTGATAAAGAGTTAGAGGAAAAAAGAAAATTAAGGTATTATAAAGATCTAATCAACCCTAACATAGAAGATCAAAATTATCTATCTGTTTTGTCAAACGTAAAGAAAAAAATAAGCATTGCTAAGATAAGAACAAATTCTCACGAGCTCCATAGTGAAACTGGGCGTTGGTCAATTCCTAAAACGCCATGGGATGAAAGAGTGTGTCACCCTTGTGACACTAAAAAGGTTGAAGACGAAAAGCACTTTCTCTTAGATTGTCAAGCCTCTACCCATATTAGATCTCATTTTCAAAATATTTATCACACTACCAATCTTCCTAGCCTCTTGACTCAACAAAAATATTGTGATCTTGGAAAGCTTCTCTTAATGCTTTTCGAGCACAAAAACAAAATTCTAAAGAATCACAAGTAATCACTTACCTTCTTAAGGTCCGATAGACCAATTTGATCTTAGTGGAAGTTAATCATCGTCATCATCATAAGAAAAAAAAAATTGCAAATTTACATTTAAAAACATTAAAAATAGTATAAATTCAAATAATTGTTTATATTATTCTTTAAGTAAAAAGTGTTTTAACATTATATGAATTACTATAAATCTTGGTACAATGTTATAATATTCTATAAATTACTAAATCTCATGTTGCGGTCGGTCGGTCGGGTCGGACTTGTGATATATAAGCATGACTATAAATGTGAACCCGTGACTCTGCAATCCGCAACTCCTTAATTGTTGGGTTCAAAATGTATATGACAGAAGTGTTGGGTGCAAAATGTATATCATGGAACACCTTGGAAAAAGAAAATTGTGAACCCGCGACTACGTAATTGTTGGGTGCAAAATGTATTTGAGGGAATCATTGGGTGCAAAATGTATATCACAAAACAATTGAACATGGAAAATGAAAAATAAAAATAAATTTCAATAATTAATGGAATAAAATTTAACAAAACATTATCACATATTAATAATGAATACAATATTTAATATTAATATTATAGGATAGGTATCATAAATTTAATTTATAGTTTATTTATTAATATTAATATAAAATAGTATATACAAGTATATATACATTTTAATGGTAGAGTCAAGAAGGATCAATTTTTAGGTACAAACCTTTATTATCATAAACAAAATCAAAATTTCAAATTTACATTTAAAAATATTGAAAATAATATTGAATAAAATTTAAATAATTGTTTATATTATTCTTTAAGTAAAAAGTGTTATAAAATTATATAAATTACTATAAATCTTGGTACAATGTTATAATATTTTATAAATTGATAAATCTCATGTTGTGGTCGGTCGGGGTCGGAGTGATACATAAGCATGACTATAAATGTGAACTCTCGACTTCACAACCCATGACTCCATAATTGTTGGGTGAAAAATGTATATGATGGAAGTGTTGGGTGCAAAATGTATATCACGGAACAAGCTGGACATGAAAAATGAAAAATGTGAACCCCTGACTCCACCAACCCATGACTCCATAATTATTGGCTGAAAAATATATATGATGGAAGTGTTAGGTGCAAAATGTATATCACAGAACAAGATGGACATGAAAAATGAAATATAAAAATAAATTTCAATAATTAATTGAATAAAATTTAACAAAACATTATCACAAATTTAATCTTAATATTATAGGATAGATATCATAAATTTAACTTATAGTTTATTTATTAATATTAATATAAAATAGTATATACAAGTATATATCCATTTTAACTTTAAAGTCAAGAAGGATCAATTTCTAGGTACAAACCTTTATTATCATAAACAAAATAAAAATTCCTAAATTCTTAATTTACATTTAAAAACATTAAAATAATATTTACATTTAAAAACATTAAAAATAATATTGAATAAAATTTAAATAATTGTTTATAATATTCTTTAAGCAAAAAGTGTTATATCATTATATGAATTATTATAAATGTTGGTACACTGTTATAATATTCCATAAATTACTAAATACCATGTTGCGGTCTGTTGGGGTCAGACTCGTGATACATAAGCATGACTATAAATGTGAACGACTCTGTAATTGTTGGGTGCAAAATGTATATGACTGAAGTGTTGGGTGCAAAAAGTATATTACAGAACAAGTTGGATATGAAAAATGAAAAATGTGAACCTGTGACTCTGTAATTGTTGGGTGCAAAATGTATATGACAAAAGTGTTGGTGCAAAATATATATCACGAAACAAGCTGAACATGAAAAATGAAAAATAAAAATAAATTTCAATAATTAATTAAATAAAATTTAAGAAAACATTATCACATATTAATAATGAATATATTTAATATTAATATTATAGGATAGATATCATAAAATTAAATTATAGTCTATTTATTAATATTACTATAAAATAGTACATGAAAAATGAAAAAAAATAAAAAAATTCAATAATTGATTGAATAAAATTTAACAAAACATTATCACATATTAATAATGAATACCATATTTAATATTAATATTATAGGATAGATATCATAAATTTAATTTATAGTTTATTTATTAATATTAATATAAAATAGTGTATACAGGTATATATTCATTACAAACCTTTATTATCATAAACAAAATCAAAATTCCAAAATTCTAAATTTACATTTAAAAACTTTAAAAATAATATTGAATAAAATTTAAATAATTGTTTATACTATTTTTTAAGAAAAAAGTGTTGTAGCATTATATAAATTACTATAAATCTTGGTACAATGTTATAATATTTTATAAATTACTAAATCTCATGTTGCAGTCAAGGTAGGACTCTTGATACATAAGCATGACTATAAATGTGATACCGCTACTCCTCCAACCCGTCCCTCTGTAATTATTGGATGCAAAATGTATATGACGGAAGTGTTGCGTGAAAAATATATATCACAGAACAAGCTGGACATGAAAAATGAAAAATAAAAATAGATAAAGTCAAGAATGATCAATTTCTAGTTATAAACCTTTATTATCATAAACAAAATCAAAATTCCAAAATTCTTAATTTACCTTTAAGAACATTAAAAGTAATATTGAATAAAATTTATATAATTGTTTATAGTATTCTTTAAGTAAAAAGTGTTATAGCATTATATGAATTACTATAAATATTTTACTAAATCTCATGTTGTAGTAGGTAGGGTCAGAGACAATAAATGTGAACATGTGATTCCGCAACCAGCCACTCCGTAATTGTTGGGTGCAAAATGTATATGATGAAAGTGTTGGGTGCAAAATGTATATCATTGAACAAGGTGGACATAAAAAATAAAAATAAATTTGAATAATTAATTGAATAAAATTTAACAAAACATTATCACATATTAATAACGAATAAGATATTTAATATTAATATTATAAGATAGATATCAAAAATTTAATTTATGGTTTATTTATTAATATTAATATTAATAGTATATACAAGTATATATCCATTTTAACTCTAAAGTCAAGAAGAATCAATTTCTAGGTACCAACCTTTATTATCATAAGAAAATCAAAATTCTAAATTTACATTTAAAAACATTAAAGATAATATGGAATAAAATTTAAAGAATTGTTTATAAAATTCTTTAAATAAAAAGTGTTATAGCATTATATAAATTACTATAAATCTTGGTACAATGTTACAATATTCTATAAATTACTAAATCTCATGTTGTGGTTGGTCCGTGTAGGACTCTTGATACATAAGCATGACTATAAATGTGAACCAGAGACTCGAACTCGAGACTCCGCCAAGACTACGTAATTGTTGGGTGCAAAATGTATATGAAGGAAGTGTTGTGTACAAAATGTATATCATTGAAAAAACTCCACATGAAAAATGAAAAATAAAATAAAATTTGAATAATTAATTGAATAAAATTTAACAAAATATTATTACATATTAATAATGAATACTATATTTAATATTAATATTATAGGATAAATATCATAAATTTAACAAAACATTATCACATATTATACGACATAAGTGTTGGGTGCAAAATATATATCATGGAACAAGCTGGACATGAAAAATGAAAAATAAAAAGAAATAGAGTCAAGAAGGATCAATTTCTAAGTACAAACCTTTATTATCATAAACAAAATCAAAATTCCAAAATTCATAATTTACATTTAAAAACATTAAAAGTAATATTGAATAACATTTAAATAATTGTTTATACTATTTTTTAAGTAAAAAGTGTTATAACATTATATAAATTATTATAAATTTTGATACAATGTTATAATATTCTATAAATTACTAAAATGAAAAATAAAATTAAGTTTGAATAATTAATTGAATAAAATTTAACAAAACATTATCACATATTAATAACGAATAAGATATTTAATATTAATATTATATGATAGATATCAAAAATTTAATTTATAGTTTATTTATTAATATTAATATAAAATAGTATATACAAGTATAAGATATTTAATATTAATATTAAAGGATAGATATAAAATTTTTTATTTATAGTTTATTTTTTAATATTAATATAAAATAGTATATACAAGTATATACCATTTTAATTCTTGAGTCAAGAATGATCAATTTCTAGGTACAAACCTTTATTATCACATGAAAAATCAAAATTCCAAATTTACATTTAACAACATTAAAAATAATATTGAATAAAATTTAAATAATTGTTTATACAATTTTTTAAATAAAAAGTTTTATAGCATTATATAAATTATTATAAATCTTGATACAATGTTATAATATTCTATAAATTACTAAATCTCATGTTGTGATCTATGATACATAAGAATGACTATAAATGTGAACCCGAGACTCAGCCAACCCATGACTCCATAATTGTTGGGTGCAAAATGTATATGACAGAAGTGTTGTGTGTAAAATGTATATCACGGAACAAGCTCCACATGAAAAATAAAAATAAGTTTGAATAATTAGTTGAATAAAATTTAACAAAACATTATCACATATTAATAATGAATAAACTAGCCTCTCCCCTATTGAGAGCATGGCTATGACTAGATACCTAATGTATAAGAACAAGTTAAACAACATGGAAGACAAGAGGCTACCTAAAATTGTTTCCAAATCAAGTCATAACCACCATCGACTCAAGCGAAGATGGCATAAAGATGCCCGATCTTGGCTAAACTATTGGGGAATCATGGAAGAAACCATTTTGTAGAATAAAGATACTATTAAAAAAACATCAAATCAAAATTTAAGGAAAAAATGTGGTGTGATAAAGAGTTAGAGGAAAAGAAGAAAATTAACGTATTATAAAGATGTAATCAACCCTAATCTAGAAGATCAAAATTATCTATCTGTTTTGCCAAGTGTAAGGAAAAAAATAACCATTGCTAAGATAAGAACAAATTCTCATGAGCTCCATAGTGAAACTGAGCATTGGTCAATTCCTAAAACGCCATGTGATCGTGCAGTCGTGACCCTTGCAGTCTGACCACTTCCACCAGGACCTCCTCGAATCTCTGGCTCGAAGAGCGTCAAAGCTCCTCTAATTCCCTGTCAGAAATTCTTCACCCACAATGATATCGAAATTCGTGATATCACGAATTCTATGCTCGCATGACTTGCGCTAACCAAAACCCCGAACCCCGAAATCTGATGGCATGTGCGCTATCTCCTCGCCACGTCACCTCCTCTCTCCAAGCTTTCGAGAATCGCGGAATCGCGATTTCACCAGTCGCAATTCCTTTGCATTTGGAAACCCCAAATGCTGAACCCCGATATCTCCAAATCCTGTGCTACGTGTTCCCGTAACGATCGACGGTTCCGATTAGATCGAAAAATCGCTAATCGCGATTTCGACAGCTATGAAACTCTTGCCTCTGGGAAACTCGATATGTCGAATCCCGATGGCTCTTGGTTCTCCCTGCACCTAAGGGTTAAGTCACTCGCAACTCCTCCAGGATCTGACGGTCGGCGGGACTTCGCGAATCTCTCCTACGAATCCTAGCCGTCAATTCCTCCTCCTTGTGGAATCCTTCCGCTTCCAAGATCCTCCCGGTTCAAACCTTCTCCTGGGTCCTCTCTCAGGACTCACGAAGGAACTATTCCTCCTGAGCTTATCAACTCTGACTCCTTCAGAGACTTTGCACCCACTGCTCGCGCTCGACCTTCAATAGCTCTCAAAGTGTTGAGTCTTCCAGACTCTGTGCACTTACGGCTACAGAAATCTGTGCCTTCCCTTCACTCAGACTAGCCACTGAGACTTCAGATTTAACCTGCACTTCTCCTGCACGACTCTACTAAACCCATTCAATTTCTAGGTGAACGAGAATAAGAGTTTAACTATTGAGCCTGATCAACGCACTCTATGTGGATGAATTCGACTGCACTCTATGCAGGAATCTCTCGACTCAAACAGAGAAACAATTGAAACTCATTCTCTTCTTTCTCAGACTTCAGTTAAACTCATGAAACCACATGCACAGCATATTCCAAGCAATTGCATAACAAAAAACAAACATCCATGAGCATAATATCAACACAGAGAAACAACACAAACCATGGAATTGAATCAAAGACTCTCTTCTATTAATTCAGTCTGTACATGGGTGTTCTCCACAAGTTCTCTGCTTGCTCTTCTCCTCTGAATGTTTCCATAATACAATGTACAAAGGAGGGTGCCTATATTCTGTTTTCCCTCTCAAATTCTACAACTATCAAATCTACAATTAATATCCTATCTAACAACATTAAATCTATTAAATGCCTTCCTATCTACTAAGGACGAGAGCTTAAAAGCTCAAGGTCCATTACAATACAAGTGCACTTCATCAAATCACACATTAATGTCCTGCACAACAGTTTCAAGGTGCAATCCAAAAAGAAATCACGCTGTCTTATCCAGCTGTCTTCTGCTTTTGCGCTGGCTCGCTTGATGAGTGAGCGATGCTCCTGCATCATACTCCTCGGCTTGAAAATTTTCATGGGCTCCTATCCATGAGCTCCTATACAGTCTGTCCATGCCTCTGGATAACTGCTTCAATCTCCCAACTAGCATCCTCCACTGGGTGACTCTTCCACTTTACCAGGTACTCGAAGTACTGCTTTCGCCTGGTCTTCTTACCCGCTCGCTTGTCCAGTATGCATTCCATCTGCGGATTTTCTGCTGTCGGCATCTGCTTCTGCCACTGGATCACTGGTTCCTCATCTTCAGCATATGCTTCTCCAGCCCTGTATGGGTATAAATCCGAAACATTAAATATTGGAGATATCCCGATGCCATCCGGCAACTCAAGCTCGTATGCATTTTCTCCAAATTTCTTCAGGACCCTGCATGGCCCGATCTTCTTCATCTTGAGTTTATTGTACGTTCCTCTTGGGAAACTCTCCTTCCTTAAGTGTGCCAGAACCAAATCACCAACTTCGAACTGAAGTTGTCTCTTCCGTTGATCGGCTCTGCGCTTATACTCCTGATTTGAGTCTTGCAATCGCTGCTTCACCTGGCTGTGAAGTTCTCTCATCGCCTCAGCGAACACTTCAGCGCTAGCACTGCTGGTCACAGTCTGTTCTGATTCCCTGAGTTCAGAAACTCCCCTCGGTTGTGTTCCATACACAATTTGAAATGGGCTTCTCCCGGTACTTCGATTCACCGAATCGTTGTACGTGAACTCTGCCTGTGGCAATATGTTGTCCCAGCTGCTATGGTGTTCTATTACCAGGCTCCTCAGCAAGTCTCCAAGACTTCTGTTGACCACCTCGGTCTGTCCATCTGTCTGCAGATGGTAAGCCGAACTAAACGCTAAGTCAGTTCCGAGCTTTTTCCATAGTGTCCTCCAAAAATGACCTATGAACTTGGTATCCCTGTCCGAAACTATGCTTCTCGACAATCCATGAAGTCTAACAACCTCTTTGAAAAACAAGTTTGCGATGTGCGTTGCATCGCTGGTCTTCTGGCATGGAATAAAATGTGCCATCTTCGAAAACCTGTCCACCACCACAAAGATGGAATCAACCCCTCTCTGTGTCCTTGACAATCCTAACACAAAGTCCATGCTTATCGACTCCCATGGTCTCTCGGGTATAGGCAATGGCTGATAAAAACCCGCGTTCTGCTTCCTGCCTTTCGAATGTTGACAAATCCGACACCTGTCAACAAACCGTTTAACATCTTCTCGCATGCCCGTCCAAAAATACGATTCGCTCATTTTTGCGAATGTTTTATCATGACCAAAGTGCCCTGCTAATCCCCCACTGTGCTTCTCTTTCAACAGGTTCTCCCTCATGGAGCAATTCGGAATACACAGCTGATTACCTCTGAAAAGAAAACCCTCCTGGATCATGTAGTCTATCCATGGGCTTCGATCCCTGAGAACTGGATTCTCAGCTGCCTCATACGCTTCCCCAAAATCTGCATCACCTACATACATATCTTTGAGGTTTTCAAAACCCAAGGTTTTGACTCTGAACTCCTGCAACAGTAAACATTTCTTGCTCAAAGCATCAGCCACTTTGTTAGCAGTCCCTGAAATGTGTTTAATTACAAACGTGAAATTTTGCATATACTCCACCCATTTTGCATGTTTCTGGTTCAACTTCTCCTATTGACTCACAAACTGCAATGCATGATTATCGTTGTACAATACAAATTCCTTGGGTATCAAGTAATGCCTCCACTTCTTCAATGCCTGTATGATGGCATAAAACTCTTTATCATATGTGGAGTACTTCAGCTTCGCGTCATCCAGCTTCTCGCTGAAATAGGCAACTAGCCTGTCATCCTGACTCAAGACCGCTCCTATAGCATATCCGCTAGCATCACATTTCACCTGAAATGTCTTCTTAAAGTATGGAAACACCAGAACCAGTTGCTCTGTAATCTTCCGCTTCAACAGATTGAAGCTCCTTTCAGCCTCTGCTGTCCAGTGAAAAGTTTTATGTCGCTTCTTCATCGTGTCCATCATTGCGGCGCTAATTCCACTCAAATTCCTGATAAACTTCCTATAGAAACTAGCCAAACCATGGAAACTCCTCACCTTGAAAACATTTCTTGGTGATGGCCAATTTTTGATCACTTCCACTTTCTCAGGATCCATTTTCAATTCATTCGCTGAGATAACAAAACCCAAATAAATGAGCTCTGTCTGCATGAATGAACATTTCTTCATGTTGACCAACAGCTTCTCTTGCTACAGTCTTCTCATCACAATTTCCAAATGCTTTAAATGTTCAGCTCTGGTCTTACTGAAAATCAGTATATCGTCTAGGTATACAACGACAAAATTTCTGATGAATTCTCGCAGGACTTCATTCATCAGCCTCGTGAATGTCCTTGGCGCGTTTGTCAAACCAAACGGCATGACCAACCATTCGTACAAACCTTCGTTTGTTTTGAATTCTGTCTTCCATTCATCACCTTCTCTCATGCGAATTTGACGATATCCTCTCTTCAAATCAATCTTTGAAAAGTAATTTTCCCCACTCAGGCAATCCATCAGATCATCCATTCTCTGCAGTGTAAATCTGTACCTAATGGTGATTTTGTTAATCGCCCTGGAGTCTGTACACATCCTCCAGCCTCCATCCTTCTTTGGACTTAGTACTGTCGAAACAACACACGGACTCAGGCTCTCTCTGACAAGTCCTTTGTCCAACAAATCCTGTACCTGATTCTTGACCTCCTCATTCTCCTGAGGCGTCAACCTGTACACTGCCTTGTTCGGAAAACTGGCTCCAGGTATGAGATCGATGTGATGACTCACACTCCTCATCGGTGGCAACGAATGAGGTAGTTCGTCCACGATCATATCAGCGAACTCTCCCAGCAGTTCTTGAATTTCATCTGGCAAGTCGTCCACTCTTTTGCTAGTCAGGACAATCCTCAGTTTCCTGACCACAAAGAATTGTGGATCTTCCTTCTTCTCCATCTCTGTGAGAAGCTCCTTCCCACTCATGAGAAGTATGGTATTGCTTACTTCCGGTTTCACTTCTTTATCCTTTATTGGAAGCAACTTATGGGTTCTCCCATTCTTCTCCAAAGTGTATGTGTTCATCCTCCCATCATGAACCACATTTTTGTCATACTGCCATGGTCTACCCAGCAATATATGACATACATCCATGGGAATAACATCACAAAGAATCTCATCATTGTAATTCCCTATATTGAATTTAACTAAGCATTGTTTAGTGACACTTACCCGGTGTCCTTTCTGTAGCCACGAGACTTTATATGGACTCGGGTGCTTAGTTGTTTCCACCTCCAGCTTTTCCACCATCTCGGTCAAAACGAGATTATCGGTGCTCCCACTGTCAACTATGACCTTGCATTTCCTATCCTTGGCTGTGCAAGCCGTTCTGAACAGTCTGCTCCTCTGCACTGATCTTTCCACCTCTTTCTCAGGTGTCAAAAGGATTTTATGCATCCCAAGCGATCTTCCGCTGTCTGCATCTTCATTCTCATCATCACGCTTCTGCGCTTCAGTGATGTGAGCTTCTCCTTTGTCCGGTTTCCTGTCTAGACAATCAACAGCTTTGTGTCCGTCCTTCTCACATGTAAAACATGTGATGATTTCTCCTCTGCCCCTTCCCCTACCTCGGGTACGAGGAAAATTGTTGGCTCAGCATACGGATGCCTCTGTGAGGTTCCACCTCTTTCAGCTTTACCCTGAGGTTTCTGTCATTCCTCTTTGGGCTTCTGAGTTCTTTCTTGGGCAACTGCCTTGCCTCTGGGTTGACTCCTGCCTCGCCCTCACTGACCTTGCTTACAGCTCAGCTTCTCCTCGACTTTCAAAGCCATCTGGTATGCATCCTCGACAGTTCGGATGGTAACCATGCTCAATTCATCCCGAATGTCATACCTCAGACCATTCAGGTATCTCGCCACCTTCTCATCA
>JASDQU010247720.1:0-10920 GCA_032191745.1 Picea mariana
AAAGTGCAATAGCCTGTTGTTTCTTACAGACCCAAGTGACAGGTCCTGAACCAAGGCTGAAAACATAACCTGCAGTAGACTTCCGATCATCAGGGTCGCTGACCCAATATAAATCAGTGAAACCAACCAATAAAGGAGTCCCCCCCTGAATTGTAGTGTATCCTGAACTGAACTGTACCATGAACATAGCGAAGTATCCTTTTAGTTGCTTTCCATTGGCTTTCATGGGGTGTTTGCATATATTGGGCAACAAGACCAACAACAAAGGAAAGATTAGGACGGGTGTGAGTCAAGTATAAGAGGCTACCAATTAACTGACGGTATAGGGTGGCATCAAATTCAGGAGAAGTACAAGTGGCAGAAAGCTTGACTCCAGACTGGAAGGGAGAAGAGGTTGGTTTAAAATCATCCATGTGAAAGCGACGAAGAAGGTCACAAGCATACTTAGATTGGGAAATAAAAATTCCTTCATTGGTTTGAAAAACTTGGAGGCCAAGGAAATAGTGCAAAAAGCCTAAGTCTTCCATTTCAAATTTCTTCTCAACGCTGGTTTTCACATGGTTTAAAGTTTTGAGTCACTACCAGTAAGGATAAGGTCATCAACATAAAGGAAAAGAATTATGAGATGGATTCCTACTTTCTTGGTATAGACATTAGGATCAGACTGACATCTATAGAATCCAGTGGCAATAAGAAAGCTATCCATTTTGCCATACCAAGCTCGGGGAGATTTCTTGAGACCATAAAGAGATTTCTTTAGGCGACAAACAGGGCTAGAGTCATTCTAGACATAGCCAAGAGGTTGTTCCATGTAGACTTCTTCTTGCAAATCTCCGTGCAAGAAGGCATATTTAACATCCATCTGATGGACCTCCCATTTATGTGAGGCAGCAAGGGCAAGAACAAGGTGGATGGAATTCATTTTTGCTGCAGGGGCAAAGGTTTCATTATAGTCAATTACTTCAACTTGGAAAAAGCCTTTGGAAACTAACCGAGCCTTGTGTCTTTCAACACTTCCATCTGATGCATACTTAGTTCTATAGACCCATTTGCATCTAACAAGTTTTATTCCTTTTGGAAGAGGTACAAGATTCCAAGTATCGTTTTCCATTAAAGAACGATACTCTTCATTCATTGTTGTATCCCAATATGGATGACCTGAAGCTTCTGTAAATTTCTCTGGATCACGATTTTCTAAAACTTGAGCCAAAAGAGAAGAGGCTCATTGGAACTATGAACGTGTCCAACATTGATCTGAAGGATCACCAAAAAGATCACCAGCTGCTTCTCGTGTTGAACAAACCCATCTAGGAAGCGATGGAGATGGTGTTGGTTCAGGTTAAAAGGACTCATTTGGAGGAGGGTAAGCAAGCGGAGGTGGATTTTCATCCTCACTGTCATCATCTAAAGAAGAAACCAGATCATAAGAAGGCACAAACGCCGAAGATAGCTCGCAGGTCGAAGAAGGGACAATCGTTGAATTAGGCTCGTAGGCCAAGAGATTTTCATCAAATTTAACATCTCTTCTAATAATAATTTCATTACAATGTGATTCAAGAAGTCTGTAACCTTTGACATCTTCAGAATAACCAACAAATATACACTTCTCACTTTTAGGCTGCAATGCTTTCCTTTTCTCATCAAGAATGTGAGCGCTATACTGCCAAATACATGGAAGTGACTTACATCTGGTTTAATTTTAGTCCAAGCTTCTTCCAGTGTTATATTTTTAAGAGCCTTTGTGGGAGTGCGATTTACTATGTAATTTACACAATTGATGGATTTCACCCAATACTTTAGACTTAATCCCTTAGATTGGATCATGCAATTAGCCATTTCTTTTAATGTGCGGTTCTTTCGCTCAGCAACACCATTTTGTTGTGGTGTATATGGAACATTGTGTTGCATTTGGATTCCCTATGTAGTGCAGTAGCTTGTAAAATTATTGTTCACATATTCGCCTCCATTATCTGTTCTTAGCCTTTGAATTTGATGTCCAGATTGCTTTTCTACAAGGGCCTTATAGGCAAAAAACTTGTCAAAAACTTCACTCTTGAGTGTTAGGAAGTAAACCAAAGTACGTATAGAAAAGTCATCAATGAAAGTTAAGAAATACTTGCACCCAAAAAAAGAAGGAGAAGAAAGTGGACCACACAAATCACCGTGAACAAGCTGCAAAGGACCCGAGGCATGCCAAGAGGCACATTTTTCAAAACTGTCCCGATGAAGTTTTCTGAGAACACAACCGACACAAACACCATCTCTGCATGAAACAAGAGGAAGACCAGTCACCATCTGTTGATTACATAGTTGCTGCAATGAGCGATAGTTTAGATGACCAAACCGCTCATGCCAATGTTTTCTTAAGTCATCGCTATGAGCAAAAAAAACTGATGAAAAAGCTAATGACCCAAAGTTGTAAAACTTGTACAACCTGGTAATATCATCAACAATTCCAGTTGCAAGAACATGCTTAGAATCTTTTAGATCCTTGATTACAACTCGGTGAGGTGAAAACTCGACAGTTTTACCTTCACCTGAATGAGTGATTTGATATACTGATAGAAGGTTACAAGAAAGACTTGGAACACATAATACATCATTGAAATGACCATTATCTACTTGAACTGTTCCAGATCCTAAAACACTAAGAGATCTATCATCACCAACAAATATTTTTTTGGTGTTACATTCATTTAGGGCAAAAAATATGGCTTTATCCTTAGCCACATGATAAGATGCTCATGAATCAATAAGCCACTCATAAGAAGAAGAAGTAGTAGTAGAATTTGAATTGAAGGAGAAACTAGAAGAAGGAAGTGCATGTACGTGAGAAGAAGAAGTAGAATCAATACTGATGTTGTGCTTCTTCATCGCTGCTTCTAAATCTGCCATCTTCTTGAAACATTTGGACTCATCATGACCATCTTTATCACAAAAGTTGCAATGTCTGTTAGTATTATTACTTTTATATTTTTCTCATTTGTCACCAGTAGGAGCTGAAGTTGTCTAAGAAGGTTTGGGACCCTTACATTGTTTGTTGTTGTAGTGGGCATGTTACTTCTTGGGATACTTGGGTTTATCTTTTTGCTGGGAAACTAAGGCTTTGTTGGAGGGACCTGCAGTGTTGATCACTCCAAATTGTACAAGATTGTCTTCCTCTCGAATCAAAGAAGCACAAAAAGACTCAAGACTGGGTTTTTCATAAGCTTCTTCCCCTAGAACCTCTCGCATGGCATAAAAGGTAGATACAAACATAGAATATGCACTACCTAGCTTAGAAAGAATAAGATAGATGCAACGCTCTTCCTCTATCTTTATCTTACATTCTTCACATAAAATTTTGAGTATTTTAAACCTAGATAGATAGTCTCCAAGGAAAGAAAAATCATTTGGACTCAAGGTCAGTATTTTATTTTCTAACTGTTGTGCTCGAATAATATTGAGTTTACCAAACACAGATTCAATCGTGTCCCAAGCTTCTTTGGGGTCATCAATATCTTGAAGGTGGTACCTTAAATCAGGAGAGATGGAAATTCTGATTAGTCCACGTGCTTCGTCATTCCTATTATCCCACTTGGCTTTCTTATCGACATTAGTGGGTTCTTTTTCCTTTCCCAAGGTAATCCGGTACAAGCCTTTACTTCTTAATAAATCTTTCATATGAGATTTCCATTGGAAGTAGTTGTTGTTGGTAAGCAAGACAATACTTGTAGAAGCCATATTAAATATGAAGATAATGTGGATTTAAAAACTGAAACTAATGATCTGGATGGAAAGAGCTCGAAAAGTTATGCGGTTTTAAAAAAAATGACACTGAAAACGAACTTTCGATGTTAGAGTTATGCCCTTTTTAAAAAAGGCACAATCGATAACCAAATGACCACGTGATTGTGTAAGTTGCTTTATGAAGTGACCCACTTTTATAAAGAGAAGTGGGGATCACTTTTACAATGAAGTTACTTTATAATAGAAAAGTTGCATACAAAATAAATAACTCTAAAATAAAATATTAAAGCTACTTATAGTGATTCACTTTTATACTTGAAGTGAAATACACTTTACAATTTTAGCATGAACTTTTTCAAAAAAGGTAACAAAAGAGAGACTTGAACTCAAGACCTCTTACTTAATAAGACAACTTCTTGTTGTTGTTTTTGTTGGAGAGCGTGTGAAAAAAAAAAATCTTTTCACACAAGAAAAAAATCCGCTTCTCAATGACAACACGGGTTAGATCTCGGTTAGCTTACCCGGAAGATGCACCTTTTCCTATCTGTTTCTGATCTACCGAGATCGCACAGGGTGCAGGGAAAAGAGAATACAAAGATATAAAAGAGTAGCAACCCGGAAATAAATAAAACACAACCGAAATAAAACCAAAATACTACTCTGCAAATTTTTAAAAAAATGCGTATTCAAGCTTTATACCTCCGGATCTGACTGTAATGGTCATATCTTGTCCAAATGGAAACCTTTTCAAGTGAAATGAAAAGTGTTCCTAACTGAAACAAGCGCTCTGGACACAATGGAACAATATTCTCAGCCCAGAAATGTAATAAAATGATAGAAAGTGGATATGAGGCAACTCGTCTTCACGATCTCAATCTTCAATAGGAGCGAGTCTTCCAATAGGCTCTGATACCATGTTCGACAACACATGTATTCCAACATAAGTTGAACACCTTCAATAACCACTCACATAAACAGATCAAATATCAACACACCGATGTTTTCACATGGTAAAACCCCTACGTGGAAACATCCACGGCCCTAGCCAACGTGGCCACTTGGATCAGTTTATGAATGCAAAGAAAAAGATTACAGAGAGATTTTACAAGAGATTTTCTCACAAACGATCATCGGCAAATGACCCTCCATGCTATTTAAATAGAGATCATGGACCAATCGGGTGTTAATACATAGATCAATGGCCGTTAAGATCGAGGAGAGTATGAACCGTCAGATCACTCTATGTCGGGAACATATCGTGACCGTCGGATTTCCTAACTACAAATGCATACTAAATAAACACACTAGAAAGCACACTTTTACCTAACGACACAATAGACCAAGTAGATATTACTAACTCCTAAGTGTCTAAATATCCTAACATGTATGCCTTTGGGAGCCACAACTGAAACAATGGAGTCGCCAGGTGAAAGATGCAATCTTCAATGTACTAATTTATGTTGCACCTTTAGAATTAGTAATGATTTTTTGTTCAATCCAAGGTAAATGTCTTCAATTCGTTCCCCGACAACGACGCCAAGAATGTTATCACTGAAAATCACCCTCATGTTGCAAGAGGATAAGACCAGTACCCATCAAAAGGTTTGTAAGTATAAATGAATGATTAAAGTTCAAATGGACAAAGCTTAGCATAAGAATGTTTTAACACAAGAATATGGGCTAGAATGCATAAGAAAATGAGGTGTTGGTTAACTTCAGTCAGTGGTTTAAGGATAAAGGTGAATAGAAGGAATACTTAGTGAGGAAGGTGGATAGGTCTATTATAAGCATCAGGCCTTCAAGCAGCTAGGAGAAGAAAAACTCAGTCACAAGAACTTCTTGAAATTAAAGTTTAGAACACTGAAAAACATTCATAATGGAATTATAATAAAAAATCCATTATACCGCAACCATAACATCTCACATGGATCATCCAATCATGAGAATTTCATAATAATAAGAAACAAGATGATGAAAGGAAACTGACTTCTGTTAATGAAAATGTCTCAAATCTCATACATAACCAGAGAACAACTCTGTTTAATCAAAATATTACCAAGAGGGAGCTCTACTCAACCATATGACCCTCTCATATCATTCATTCGATTTATTTATAATCAAAATAGTAGACAACAACCAGGAGTAAAAGTTGGCCTTCCTATCCTAGGATTCTCCACAAAAATCTACAAGTCTAACATCTATACCAACAGATCTAACAAACTGCTAAAATCAAGGAGCCTGTTGGCAACCACTCTAACAAAAAATTATTGACATGCCTTGCTGCTTGGGCGCATCTTCTCCAATGTCATGTGTCTTATCTTTTCCATCCTCACATGTATTCTTTTGGAATGCATTTTCTCCCCTTCCAGAAAGTTCTCCACCTATCTTTTTCCTTCTGTAAAAAGGAAACTCAGGTCAGTCTAGACTTGTAGGAAAAATTGTCCTCTGTGGAACAATTTGCTGTCTCCTCGGCTAGACCCTCCATGCTGCCATTTAAGGGGGTCGTCGATTGTTCAACCACCAGTCCATCTTTCATTAACTAATTTCTCCTTGGGATCAGGATGAGGCTTATTATTTCAGTAAGGAGAGATCTGGGTCATTTTGACATAATGGACCCTCTCCACAGTTTCCTCACTCTTTCCTCTAGTGATAGACTGGTCATGGTCTGTTAGCATTCTGCTTCTCCTTGTCACTTTCCTTTGATGTTTTGGTTTAAATCCTAGTTTTTTTTCCACACATTGCTCTCAGATTGGACCCTATATAAGCACGTGATTGCGGAATTTTTCAAGGGCGGTTTGGATCCACACCACTCCAACTCCCGAAATCCACAACCAACTTCCACGTACATCACTAGCAACACCATGGTTTTGATTGCAAGACCGCTCTAGGATTTTAACGTTCGAGCATGTTCTATATCTGCAATGAAGTGTGGTTGTCGATCTTGTTGCAATCTGTGATCTGAGTAACATTGCTATTTTAGCACCCTTACTAAATTTTATCTGTCTGCCAACTCCAATATCCTTTTAACCATGTTTAGAGATGGCATCAATTTTTGCGTTTGGGATCTTTGGATATTGGATAAGAATACCTCACGAAGGATGATCTCTCGAATCTAACATGGTGGCCTGACATCATTGTGTTGACGTGTCATGGAAAGAAGGGTGACACAGGTCATGTGGAAAAGGGAGAATGACGCAACCAAATGACCTATAATGAGTGCCATGTGTCATGACTGATGAGTGGGCCACGTGTCTCAATTGATGGGTACTAAGTGTCTTCAACACTTCGGTGTTCGGGAGTTTCTACATGTAGAGTTTGTATAACTACCGGAGTAGTACAAGCCTAGAGTGACATGGTGGTCTGAAATGAATTCCATGTGCCATCGACAGATGAGTGTTGCGTGCTTAGGCACTTCAACACTTTGGGGCTTTTGTCTGGTCATTAAGCCTTGCGTGACTTTGAAACTCCAAATGCATGAGAGCCGCTAATATGAAATGTGCATGGAATCTCCATCGTTGGAAATTGAACCTATCTGTTTGCTTGTATCTCAAGCTTGAAATGGACTGCTTTGAATGTTTCTTTTTGTGCTCATGGTTGTTTCCTGTACAAACAAAGGACTTGGAGGACCTATTGTGAGCTCAATCAATGACAAACAAGATGACCAATAATTCGAACCAAATCATGATATGTGCTTATCCTTCAAGAAAAACAGAAAAAAATTGTGCAAAGAGTGAGTCAAGAAAGACACTAAGGAAAACCAAGTCATTGAACAAAAGGAAAACCAACTTTATCAACCAGAAGAGGAAAAATTTCTAGGAAGGTATGCATAAAAGAGAGAGACGGGGCAAGGGTGCAGACTTAAGTATTAAAAACAACTAAATGTGACTCTTAACAACTTCATGTGATAAAACCATGGACTGCCAAGAACTCCAATCCCTAGATTCCAAATCAAGATGTGAAATGTAGTTCCTCACACAGTATAGTCATGTAAGAGATTAACACCAAGAGTCTCCTAAAAATAACACTCAGCCTCCACCAGAAATGAGTTTGACCTCCATGACCATACTAATCCCAACATGGCCTCCTCCGACTAAACGTGTTGCCTCCACAATGAGGTGCTAAAAGACCTCAGCGAATCACCAACAAGTGACATTCTCCCCACAAAACCGAAGCTCAATGGAAAATCAAAATGATTCCCCCCTGGAAGGATCCACTCGCCTCCATCAATCAATGAAATTCTTAGCCCTATAATCCAAAGTTCCCACACTAATCTCTGAAAGGGACCATCATGTTAACGTTGCACCACTCTAATCATGATTTCTTTCCCAATGTAAACATATTGGATCCCCCACTCCTAGATCCTCATGCTAAAATACCTGGAAGGATTCGCCCTTCTATCGAGAATCCTAACCTGTAAAGGTATCCCTGTGGAACCAAAGTCTACAAATATATCGCCATACTCGATCGCGATTATTAACAGTGAGAACCTATCTCACCATATAGAATAAATCTGAGCAATCCCTCTCAAAAAAATCCAAGAGTGAAGTATGTTGCTCGCTAGCACAATTTGAATCATCATAAGGTGAATCAAACTACTGACCAAATGGATTCTCGGATCTCATGGAAAATTTGGAAGTTCACAACTTCCAATCCCCACTAATTGTTGGTGTGCCATACTGATAGCTTTTGGAAGCCCTCTAGGTCAATCTATTTTCCCCTCATACTCATCCCAATGAGAATCTGAACTTGTATCAACCTCTGAGATATCCTTTGTCCCACGCCCGATGATACTCTCCATCACACCCAAGGCCTCATTTGTCTATCTTTGGTGATCCTCCCCTATCCTGTTGTATGCAATGAAGTCACTCATGTCAAGTGGTCTCTACCTACCAACTCTCCATGTCCCCTACCATTGTCTATCTCCCCCTATGTTGTTGTCAATGATGAAAGTATCGAGAAAGGCTAACAAGAATAATTGTAACTGTATGTAGGACTAGGAAGTATCATATGCTTTGGTCAATCCCAAGGACTTGAAAAAATCTCATCCATCGCCATCCAATGAGAATAGTCATCTGGATTCGACATTAATCTCATGTCCTCATGTACAATGGTAGGTAACTCATCACTCATATGATCATTGCTAAAAGAGAAATCATAAAAGGAAACCATAAAAGGAAACAAAAAACCATTGACGGGGCCCTTAGAGTATGGGTAGTCACTACAAATATTAAATGATGATTGTTCTATCTTACAACATTAGGGTGTTGGGGGCCCCTCACAAAAATATCCCAAGATCATTTGGTCAGAATCTATAAACTTATTGTACTTTTGATTCAATAATCATGCTTTCTACCTCGGATGGAGTGATAGGGAGGCGATATGGGGACAATACTTCCCCTTCAAGAAATGGATGGATAGGATCGATGATGACATGGAGACTTATCACCTAGTTTTCTAAGTTCATGAGCCGTATGGGAATTAAGAAAAGTAAGCGTGGACCATCATTCCAGCAGATGGAAGGTACTAGAAATATCGTCCATCTACACTATAGCTCTACAATGGCATTGAACAACATTAAATTGAATTACTCATGTATGATGGGAACTCTCCCCATGAAATGACATCACAATTGCAAATGGTGCTCTCACTCTCCAGGCGTCATTATTTCAGGTTGGGGTGGCATGTGTAAACTGCTCAATAGCTTACATAAGGAGGGCATCGATCTATTTGGTTGCAAGACACTAAGTTTATAGGAGACCACTCATCGTTTCTGGGTTTACCTCTTCCATATTCTTTCTCATGTTCTCATTATCCAAGAAATATTAATGTTACTGGAACATGGATATTCTAAGGGTTACCAACGGGGGCGTAGAGGCCCATTCGAACCCTTGTCATCTATCATTATAAGCTCGAAACCCTCTAGTCCAAGAATGTTTCACGTTGCACAGGAATTTGCCAATCAGTTTCAAGACCAAATTCCCCCACAAATTTAGGATGCACTAGCCATGGTGGAAGATGCAGTTTGTTGGGAGTGTGCCACAGTTCACGACTGGGAGATAGATGCCAAAATTGGTAATTAGGTTCTTGACATGGAAAGTTAAAGGGAAAGAGAGATAAAGTATTTGAAAACCATCAAACTATATTTAAATGGTTGATCAACGAACTTCCTTCAGGTTTTATATGAGTGGTTCAAAGAGAATTTATTGGTTGTTGTAGAGAAATCAAGAGTATCTAGTAGTGTTCTAAGTACATTGAATTCAACATTTCTAACACTTATTCCCAAGAAAAAAAATCAGGATCATTTGATTACTTTCATCCCATTTCTCTTTGTAAATCAATCTATAAGATAATCATGAGTTTATAGCTTGAAGACTTAAGTCAATGCTCTTAAACTCAATCTCAATGGAATAATTTGGGTTTCTACAAAATAAGAAAAACCATGATGTAATGGGGCTAGCCAAAGAAGGTTTAACTCAATGAAGATAAGGAATATTCCCCCAATAGTTATAAAGTTGGATCTGGCAAAGGCATTTTACAAGGTAAATTGACTCTTCCTTAGTTTAATGATAATTCACATAGATTTGGGTTATAGTTTGTAAATTAGATTTAAATTTGTTTGAGTTTCTCCTCCTTTTTCATTATGATTAATGGATCAACTTCAAAATTCTTTAAATCCTACAAACATATAAAACAAGGGTGTCATCTTTCCCCTATGTTATTCCTATTGGTAGCAAAAATATTAGTGGGATTATTGAAGGTTACAAGAGATCTAACAAATTAAAAGAAGTGAATCTGGGTAGGAATTTATTTCTTTCCCATTTTCTTATCATAGATGATTTCTCTTATTTGTGCTAGCTCAATAAAGGAGGTAATATACATCAAGGAAACTCTTTCTCTTTATGGTGAAGCCACAGGTATGGAAATGAATAAGAATAAAACATGTGTTTCCTTTTATGGGTTGAATGATAAGCACATAAGAGTGGTGGTATATCATTTACCTTTTCAAGTCATGGATTTCAATCAAGGGATTAAATATTTGGGATTTACTCTAAAATTCAATGGATGTGGTTCTAGGGACTAGGCCTCAGTAGTATATGAAAAAATAGAAGAAAGAATTTCAAGATGGTGTCCTCATTAGTTATCCGAGGGGGGTACATTAACTCTCATAAAATCAATTCTAGAGTCTATCCC
>JASDQU010247721.1:0-16548 GCA_032191745.1 Picea mariana
TCCTAGTGAGGGAAACATTCCAAGTCACCTTATGAGGCTTATATAAAACCTCCCCACTTTAGTAGACATATGGATTCTAGATTTCAATTATTAATAAAATAATGTAAATGTTGTAGAATAAATAAAATTCAAGAAAGAAACCAAATCCAAACAAGATATCATACCAGACCCTCTCCAACGAGAACCTTTATCCAAAACGAAGAGTCATAAAAATATTTTAATTGTTATAACTAAAAATTAATTCACAACAATGTTGACAATGGTTGAAGAAAGTACCAATGAAAAATACCAAACAAAATGCCTCTAATATTAACATGCTTCATTCAACAAGTCAAAAAATTATACAAATGGTTCCCTGAATTTATGCATAGTCTCCTAAAAGGATGCTTGTTCACATCTGCACTGGCCAACAAAGTGAAATATGCACAAATAGTGTGGGTTTCAACCATCTCCATAGAAACCGACGTGGATGTAAAAATGATGTATTAATGATTTTGGTTAGGGCTCACCCACTTCCAACCCAAGGTGTACCATGATACGACACCCAAATTAGGCTGAAATATATTTTTGGGGCCATTTATGGACTACGAAGTACCTCAAAAATCCCTTTATTCTCACTATGAAGTAGTTATGTAAACAATTGTATGAAGCCTATAAATATAATCTTGGGGCATTCTAGATCAATAGAGCCCACAGAGGAAGAGACATATTATGAGAAGATGACAAAGGTCATGTAGGGATTCATTCACCATGGTTGTATCAGTCTCTATCATTGTATTGTACTCCATTGTATTCTCCATGTAAATTCATACATATTTTTCAAATATCATATATATGGCTTTCTAATTAATATAAGACTTATGCAAGAATTGGCACCATATTCATTGTTAATGTATGGTGTTTTTCATGTGATAAGAATTGAATTCACAAGAAATGACCAATTTCTTTCCCTTTTATGTTTGATATGACTGAATGAATGTATAAATATTATGATATCATTAAATGTCTCATGTCAATATTTTATTATGAGCTAGCAGGTAGAGAAAAGAAGACACCTTAGACCATAATTTCTACTTCCGTATCCTTACCCATAGTTCCTACTTATGTTGCACCTAATCAACTAAAGATAGATAGTAAGATTATTTGAGATTGAAGCAACCTTTACTTTTATACCCCCATCGAAGTTTGTTAGGTCCTTCCTCGATTTTTATTTTCTAGCTTGATAATTCTTGCTAGAATCCTTTCGAGTCATGATTAGGTGGGATAGGATGCCAGTGCTCCCTCAGAATAAAATATCTTCATTGGATATTTGAAACTTAGGGGGTAAAATATTGATGAAGCCATTGTTTTCCTTGATTGATCATGTTATTTCTAAGGAATTGAAGGTCCTCTATATTTTTCTATAAAGGAATTTATTGTTAAGCATCGTCCCAAAAGAGGGTATGAGCCCCATTTCCTACCTCCTAGAAACTATGTTGTCTAATCAATTATTTGTTTCTCAAAGATAAGTTCCAAATCAAGGACCCTAGAATATTTCCTTCTAGATGGATGAGGTCGTGCTTGCCAGTGTTAAGGAAATATTTTCTATGCCATATTCTACTCCAAAATTCACCATTCGTTCGAACCCATCTCCACCATGTTTTGGCTCCAAGGGTAGAAATGATAATATTCATGTCTCAAATCCCAAATCCCCTTAACAGGCTTACAAAGTTTCTCCCAAGCAACAAAATACCACTTCCTTTCCCTTTTCATACCACTCTAAAGGAAGAATTTATTTATATTATGCATTGACTTTAGAATGTCTATGGGTGAAATGAGAGAATATATATAATGGAATTTCCTAAAGAAAAAAATTGAGAAGGATGAAGCGACTATGTGTTCCAATATAGAGAATAAATATCCTGAGGAGGAATTGTGAACAAAATTCTCTACGAGTGGAAAACCTAGATATTTGGACAAAAGGGAGCTCCATTACAAACTGAGAATCCTAGAAATATTAGTTGAATAGAAATAGGAGCATTAAAGAAAAAAATTTGATATTCACCTTGATTGATATAGGTTCCATAGGATTCCATGAATTCATAGAGGACCTTCTTGTTGGCTTGATATTCCGAAGTAGTTGGAGTGCCCATAAGAATGGTATCATCCACAAATTTATAATGGGAAACCAATAGGTCATCCCCAAAGAATAATAAAACTCTGATCATTTTTATTGATACAACAACTTTCAACACTCGACCTAGACCCTCAACCATAAGGATGAAAAGGAAAGCAGAAAGGGGGCCTCCTTAATGAATACCAAACAAAGAGGAAAATGTTTTTGAGGGGGATTTATTTACCATAATCGAGAACAAGGATGAAGAGATAAGGGACAAGGTGCATTTGATCCATATATGGCATAAACCAAAGGCAAAGAGAACATGTTGGATATACTAATAACTTAGTTTGTAAAAGGCATTGGAAATGTCTATTTTAATGAGGATACCTAGCAATTTGGTGGGTTTTAGAGAGTAAATCATTTCATGAACCAAGATTATGAGATCAAGAATATTTTCCCCTCCTATGTATCCTGTATTATTCGAAGAGATTAGGGTGGGAATGATCAAATTTAAGAGGTTCTCTATGACTTTGGAAATGATTTTAAAGACTACATTACAGAGGGTTATTTGTGTGAATTTACTGGGGTCCTTCACTTTGTCTTCTTTGGGAATTAGGGTCAAGAAGGTAGCATCAAGGGATGGTAAGAAATTTGAGAATTTGCAAGATTCCTCCACTAGATCAAAAACATCATGCTTGATAGTCTTCCAACAAGATTGAAATAATTCAATTGTGAATCCATTCAGACTTGGCGATTTGCATTTTGGAATTTCTATATGTACATGCTCTACTTCCTCCATGGAAATTAGTCTAATAAGTGAATCATTTTTCTCCTAAGAAATAAGTTTGGGAATATGAGTGGTTATTTTTTGAATGGACAATATTGTATCTGGTTGTTGTTCTAAGAGGAGTGATTTAAAGTACTAAATTAACTCATTTTCGATATCGTCATGATTCTTAGCGGGGTTTACAAGGATATCTTTTATTGTAGTAATTCTATTATGATGTCTGCATTGTATGATAGATCTGTGGAAAAATTTAGAATTCTTTTCCCCTTAATTGATCCATTGTATTATTGATTTATATTTTCATACCAAATCTTCTTGCTTGTCATATTCGTTTAGATGACCTTCAAGCGAAGTCTAATATTTTAGAAATTGATTTTTTCAACCTTCAATGATAATAAACTATTGAAGGTGTTCCACATGGCTTTCAAGTTATCTCTTGGATTTAAAAATGTTATTGAATTCTTCTTCTATCCATTGTTTAAGGGGAAGTTTGATATGCTTGATAATCGATTAGAAGTTGGGCATGGGTTAGCTTGCTTCACTATGAGTCTTAGAGCACCATTGGTTGATTTTTTTCTAGAAAGATTGTTGAGATAGCTAGAGAAATTCAAAGAAAAAGGGATGGTTTTGGGGGCTACCTCTCATCTCAATCACCAATTTTATGGGCCAATGGTTCCATCATGCACTTGAGAGTATAAAAGTTTCTAAGTGAAGTACTGACAACATGAGGGATTTTGAGACTATAAAGTGGTCAATTATTCATGCTATGTAATTGTCTCCATCAGGTCAATTGTTGTAGGTGTGTAGACCATTTATCATGCCAATATATATAATTTTTTGTTGGTGTATGATATCTTTGAAAATGTGTGAGTCTTGATATATTCTTCTAATTCCCCCTCTTTCTTCTCCTAGGAAGGTTATTATGTTTAAGTTTCCTTTGACTACCCAATAATTTTACCTAATGATATTACTGGGTTACTGAATGGATTATAAAAAGTGGATCTTTTTTGAAACTCTATGGATTCCAAATACATTAGTTAAAAATCTTGATTGATCTGAACCAACAAGTTGAACTCTTGTTGACATGAATCGTCAGGTTAAGAAGAAATTGGTCATTGATATTTCAATTAGGCTCTATAAAAGAACCAATATCTCTATAGTACCCTGATAATTAATGGACATTTCTTAGGAGCCCATACATATTTTGGGGAGAAACTTTAAGAGAATATTGTTGGAGCACTTAGTTTCTTGAATAATCATAAATGTGGACTTTTCTTTTTTGATTTTTTTCTTGAGAATCCTATGTTTGATTTTTCCATTCAGACCTTGGATATTTCAAGGGATGATATTAATAAGGTCTGGGGGTAGGTAGGTGTGAACTTATATATAATCAATTATGTTCTTCTATAATTGACCAATAGTTCCTTAAGCTCCTAGAGGAGTGGTTTCTTGCATCTACACCCCACTTTTTTATTCCTTTGAAGTTTTATAAATCTCAATAGAAGGACTATATTTAAATCCAAGGGAAGAGGATGTAGGGTTATTACCTTTATGCATCATGCTTATACATTCCCTACTGCAAACTAGGGAATTGCTTGAGAAATAGACCTACTGGTCTAGGATGAAATTTGGGTCCTATATTTCCTAGGCTACTACTATGGACTACAGATCGAGATTTTCAAGATCCATTTCTTCCCTATCATCTGATTCGATTGTATCGATATTATCTTCTTACATGTTCTCATCGTGACATATTCCATATTAGGAGCTTCTATACCATTTTTTTTTTTCTCTTGGCGTTCTCTTCCAGATTTTTTCTTGTGCCCTTATCATATTCAAGTGTTGGTTGACCTTAGAAAGATTCTAGGGGGGAGATATTATGTTCATATAGATTTTGTGATAGTAATTCATAGATATTGTTTCTTATGATATCCCTATTGGATGGAGGTTTCATAGTTTTACATTTAGTGGGAAAACCACAAAGAGTTGGTCATGCTCATGGAATTTACGAGAAAAGAATGGGATGTTCTCGTAGTAAATGGTTTATACCCATGTTTTGTCCTAATAAATAAGACACATTGAGCCTGAAATATGTTTGGAGACATTCATATAGATGCATATATGGACATATGAAGTGTATTAGCCCTGTCTAGTCAAATATGATATTTTTATGAAGGAGCTAAGGGTGTTACCTATTCCTTCTAGGATTTTGGCTTCCCAAAATTTCTACAGGAGCAAGTATAGGAGGATCCACACTAGAGATACTATAAAATTGATGCAGGAGCATCACCTTCAAAGTCAACAACGCAAGCATGGAGGAAAACGAATGACATCTCAGCAATGACATAATTTCAAATGGAGCATTAATTCCAGATTTTAAATCGGTTGTTGGGATATTTTTGTAATAGCATTTTAAAAATGTAACTTGTTTGTAAAGTCTTGAAGGACTGTAAGAAATTGCATATATAGAGTGTCAAATCTATATGGAAATAACTAGTAGTTATTCTAATAGGAAAGAGTAGGCAATAGATTTGAATTTGAAATGATAGATTTCAGAACATGACGAGAGAGCTCGTAGAGCCAGTCCTTAGATAGTTTTTCTTTCATTGTTGTATGGTAACAGAGAGGAAAAACATAAGAGAATGTAAGAGATAGAATAGAGAGATGATTATAGCAGAGTAGAATAGAAGAAACACTACGTATTTTGTTTTTCATGGATGAATAGAGCAGACATAAATTGTCCCAAATCCTTGGACTGAATTTATTTCATGTATGATTGAATCAATGTTATTTTGTGTGTATGATTTGTTATAGTTCTTTTCATGTATGGGTGGTTGAGAAATTAACTGTATGAGTTCATGATGAAACTGGTTGAGCTTCAATTGTTTCTCCTATGATACTTGTATGCAAGGTGTGCATCTTGAATGCAAGGAGTGTGTCGACTGAGTCTATGATTGATTCAGAGAGAATTTCGAAGAGAGATTCAGAGAAACTCAAACCAGGTGCAAGGTGTGCACAACATCAAGAAGCTAGCAAGTTTTGAAGAACCAGTGCAGGATAACACCAGGTGGGAGAGAATCATTTTCTTTCCAAGAAAATCCTTCAAACTGAGTTATTCTAAATCCTGAGAAATCAAGGTGTGGATGGGAGCTTGAAATCCTATTAAGGATAAAATCTCAAAAGAGATAAAACTTCCAACTCTGGAAGAAAGGTGCAAAAGCTCAGGAAGAGGAGCACATTTGTCATTAGATCGAGTAGAGGGAAATATGGACTGTTGAATCTTACGTCTTGATATCAAAGAATGTGAAAGGGAAGAGATCATATCTAAGCCATCAGATTTGAATGTGGAGGAACAAATGCGTTGGATCCGAAGGAAAACGTGTGAGGTTTAATATTGGTGTATGCAGGAGAGTGGACTCGTCAAAGTCCCAAAGTTCTGAAACAATCGGAACCATCCATCGTAAGAGGATAAGTGGCAACAGATCCAATTTGTTCATGGAATCAGATATTGGGAGATCAGAAGGGCGCAGAGGAACAAACTCGCGAAAGGAGAGTTCACGAAATCATCCAGACCATCCATCAGAAAGGACACGTGGCAAGGAGGCAGCATTTTGCTGACTCATTGTGGAAGGAATTAAAAGGGTGGAGTTTGTGAAACTCGTGAAACATGAAGTCATGAAAACAATCTGAGCCGTTGGATCGAGTCAGGTTCTGGGTTGTTGATCCAAAGCACCAACATTTCGACATTTTGGGATTTAGAGGTTTGAAGGAGAGAACCATCCCAAAGCCCTGAGTCATGAATCCTCAACTACAATAAGGAGAAATGTGGACCATTGGATCATGGGACAACAAGGACCGTTGATATAACACGGGACAATTTCATAAATTGGGAGTGTTAAAGAAATCACTATTCGAAAGTCACGATATGTGAAATCTCGATACAATCAGGACCTTTGATCGAGGAAGGATCTGAGCTATCATATCTGAAGCATCGACATTTAGGGAGTTGGGAGGACAGAGATGAATCACATCTTAAATTCCTGATATGAAAAATATCGATGTGCTTGGAAGAGTTGACCCTAGGTCATAGCGAAGGATCATATGGTTGGGGAATAAGGGAGGAGCTAGCATGCGCTAGACCCTTGTCGAGATTTCGGGAACCGAGAGTTCGATGGAAGAGATTCGGGTGACGTAAAGCCCTGACATGTGAAATCACGATGCACCTTTGTGTAGGTGTGTAGTCACAGCCTGTGGTCACATGGATGAGAGGCTCATGTTTGGTGCTTAGACGCACAGGCGGAGTTTTAGAAGGAACCTATGGATTTGATTGATTGAAGGTTCTAGTTGGGAACTAAAGAGTCAATTCGGCTCGAGAAATGAGATGATCCGGTGACTGGGAGGTTGGCATACACTATCGAGGAAGGGGGGGATGAATCAGGTGGTATCAGAATGATATTAAGTTTGTTTGCAGAGAAAAGAAAAAAATAAAGAAGGAAAGTTGGTATCATTTTTGGTATCAAAGAAATTTCATTTATGTTTGTAGGTGATGCAGTGAAATCATGCCACCTAGAAGGCATAGAGAAAATGCATATATGGAAGAATAAATGAGGCGACTTCGAATGAGGTTGGATGCCATGGAGACAACACAGAGAAGAGCACTAGAATTTGGTGATGTCAGTGAGGTGGAGAGAGAATAAGAAGAATAGGCTGAAGAAAATGACGTAAAGGATGCTGCCCAAAGTCACTTGATAAACATTGTTTCTAAAATATGAGCCAGAGAAAGAATAGAGGTACCAATGTATGAAGGCAACTTGGAAGTTGAAGAATTTTTAGACTAGGTATGTGCTATGGATAAATACTTCGATTACAAAGATATCAAAGAAGACAAGATGGTGAAGCATGCATTGACACGACTTAAAGGTCATGCAACATTATGGTGGGATGAACTGCAAGCCGAATGTACAAGTAATGGTAAGAAGAAAATTAAAAGATGGGATAGGATGGTAGTTAAGTTGAAATTCAAATTTATCCTGAAGGATTACCAGATCAATCTTTATAGAAGATTGCAAAAACTGAAATAGAGGAGTTTATCAGTGAAGGAGTACACTGAATAATTCTACCGATTGAACATCAGGGCTGGACAAAAGGAGAATGAAGATGAAAATACCTCCAGATACATCAATGGGTCGAGATACAAAATCAAAGAGGATATCATCATGATGTTTGTGAGTACAGTCGAGGATGCCTATCAAGCAGCCTTGAAAGCTGAAGAAAAAATGGCTAGGAGGCAAAGACAATGAAGAAGAGGAGGAAATTCAAGCAGAGGCAAGGGAACCAGTAGAGAGAAGTTCCAGAAGTCGAAGCCTCAAGATGAAAAACAACATAGTCACCATGAGAAAGGTGGAAGTTCTAAGGAAGGACAATATGGAGGAAGAAGTTCTTTTTCTAGAGGTAGAGGAAGAGGAAAAGCCAGAGGATGCATAGTTAAATGCTATACCTGTGGAAAAGAAGGACACAAATCTTGGGAATGTCCTGACAGAAAGAGAGAAGAAGGCGGAGAAGAAGACATTGCTGAAATGCAGAAGCATGTGGAAGGAAAAACAACAGAAGGAGGAAGAAACCTCATGATGAGAAAAATTCTTCTTAAACCAGAAAAGGAACGAGAGGAACCAGATCAATGAACAATCCTATTCAGAACTGCTTGCAAGTCGAAAGACATAGTTTGTAAAGTAATCATAGATAGTGGGAGCACTGACAATATAGTATCCATAGAGATGGTGGAAAAGATAGAGCTGAACACAACTGCACATCCAAAGCCATACAAGGTCTTGTGGTTGTAGAAAGGACAACAAGTCATGGTAAGTCAACAATGCCAAGTTGAATTTAGAATAGGAGGTTACAAAGATGAAATACCGTGTGATGTAATTCCTATGGATGTCTGTCATATTTTTTTGGGGAGGCCATGGAAATATGACCGAAAGGTTATTCATGATGGAAGAAAGAATATCTACACCCTAGAAATGAATGGTAGAACACATATGTTGTTACCCATAGAAGACAAAGAGAAAAATAGAGAAGATAGTTCAAGCATACTTCTCATTAGAGGGAAGGAACTCTTAAAAGAAGTCAAGAAGGAGAAATAAATATAGTTTGTTGTAGTGAGGAATCCTAGAGTTATCCTTACAAATAATTTTGTAGAATATTTGCCTATAGAAATCTAGGGACTGTTAGAAAACTTTGTTGATATAGTCATGGATGAGATACCACACTCATTGCCACCCATTAGGAGCATAATACATCATATTGACCTTATTCCAGGAGTTATTTTACCAAACAAAGAAGATTATAGGTTGACATCTAGAGAGAATGAAGAAGTCAAGAATCAAGTCCAGGAATTGTTGGATAAAGGGTTAGTCATGGAAAGACTAAGCCCATGTGCAGTACCGATTGTGTTAAGTCCAAATAAAGATGGAGGATGGAGGATGTGTACATATTCCAAAGCCATCAACAAGATAACCATTAGATGCAGGTTTTATTTATGGAGGATGGATTATTTGATGTACTGTAAGAGTCGTGCAAGATATTTTTCCAAGATAGACTTGAAGAGTGGATATCATCAAATAAGAATGAGAGAGGGAGATGAATTGAAAACAACATTCAAGACAAATGAAGGATTATTTGAATGGTTGGTCATGTCATTTGGGTTGACAAATGCACCAAGCACATTTATGAGGTTAATGAATGAAGTGTTGAAAGACTTCATAGGCAGATTTGTCATAGTATATCTGGATGACATACTAATCTTTAGGAAGACAAAGGAAGAACACTTAAGGCATTTGACATCAGTGATGGAAAGGTTGCAACAAGAGAAATTGCTGATAAATATGAAGAAGAGTTCATTTATGAAGAAGGAGATCATATATTTGGTTTTTGTAATCTCTTCAAATGAATTAAAGATGGACCCAGAAAGATTAAGAGAAATCAGAGAATGGCCATCACCGAGCAACATATTTGAGGTAATAATTTTTCATGGATTAGTGAGTTTTTATAGAAAATTCATCAGAAATTTCAATGGCATATGCGCACCCATGTTGGACACTATGAATAAAAAGCACAAGTCCTTGAATTGGATAGAGAAAGATGAAAAAAGTTTCAAAGTGTTGAAGGATAAGATCACAAAGCAGCCAATTCTAATCTTACCGGATTTTGGAAAGCAAATTCAGGTGAGATGTGACACAAGTGGATTAGCTATTGGAGTAGTATTGAGTTAGGACAATAAACCAGTTTCTTATTTCAGTGAGAAACTGAATAATGCCAAGTAAAAGTATTCCACATATGACAAGGAATTTTATGCAGTGATTCAAGATTTGAAAAAATGGAGGCATTATCTAATTCCTAAGGAATTTTTCTTGTACAATGATAATCATGCTTTTCAATTGATTAATAGGAAAGAAAATTTTAATTAGAAACATGCAAAATGGGTAGAATTTATGCAGAATTTTACTTTTGTTACTAAGCACATTGTTGGAACTGCTAACAAAGTCACAGATGCTTTGAGCAGGAGGAATTTGATTGTACAAGAATTTTGAGTGGAGAGTTTGGGGTTCGAACACCTCAAGGAGATGTATAAATAAGATGCATATTTCAAAGAAGCTTACAAGGCATGAAAAAATCCTTTATTGGGAGATAGAAGCCCATGGACTAAATATTTGGTTTAGGATGGATTATTGTTCAAGGGGAGCCAATTATGAATTCTGAAGTTCTCAATGAGATATAACCTACGGAAAGAGAAATACAGTGGAGGTTTAGCTGGACACTTTGGTCATGATAAGACATTTGCACAGCTGAATAATTCGTATTATTGGCCGAGAATGAGAGAAAAAGTGAAGAAGTTCATGAACAAATGAAGAATTTGTCAGTATGCAAAAGGAAGACAACAAAACACTGGTTTTTATCATCCATTACAAATTCCAGAGAGGTCATGGGATGAAATCAATATGGATTTTTTTTTGGGATTTCCTAGAACTCAAAAAGGGAGTGATTCCATATTTGTCGTGGTAGATAGATTCTCAAAAATGGAACATTTCATACCATTCCAAAATACAAGTGATGCCACACACATTGCCAACGTATTTTTCAGAGAAGTAGTAAGACTACATGGATAGTCGAGGAGCATAGTTTCAGACAGAGACACCAAATTTGTAGGACACTTTTGGAGGAATCTATGGAAGAGGTTGGGGATGAATTTGTCCTTTAGTTAGGCATATCACCCTCAGACAGATGGACAGACTAAAGTAGTAAAAAGGAGTCTTGGAAACTTGTTGATAAGTTTAGTCACTGAGCAAGGTTGACAAGGGGATTAGATTCTGGCACAAGTAGAATTTGCATTCAACAATTCAGTGAATAGGAGCACAGGAAAAAGTCCATTTGAAATTGTGTATGGTATATAGCCAAGAGGGATTACGGAGTTGAGATATTTAAATCAATATGAGTTCAGAAGTGTTGGAGCAGAGAATTTCGCAATAGAGATGCAAAAACTCCATGACAGAGTTAGAGAGAAGCTACAGGACAACAATCATAAATACAAGAGTAGAATTGATCAAAGGAGAAGAGAAGTGCAATTAGAAGTTGGAGATGAAGTTTTATCTTATTTGAGAAAAGAGAGGTTTCGAAGGGGAACATATAAAAAATTAAAGATAAAAAAGACAGGACCATGTAGGATTCTCAAAAAATTCGCAGCCAATGCTTATGAGATTGAGTTGCTAGACAATGTTGGGATACCGTTGATATTCAATGTTGCAGAATTGTATCCTTACAGGAGAGTTGAAGCAGGAGAATCAAATGATCAGAAATAAATTCAGTGGGAAGAGAAATTTCCCACAGTAGAAAAACCTCATATGGAAAAAATCATCAAACAGAGAGATGGAAAGAAAACCAAAAGAAATACATATCCTGAATACTTAGTGTAGTGGAAATATCATCCAATGGAAGATGCAAGTTGGGTTACAAAACCTGATATTTTGAAGCATGGAAATACAATGCAGGAGCTCATGGAAAAGATTCCATGATTTTTTTTTAACCAGAGG
The DNA here is from genome assembly GCA_032191745.1 of Picea mariana. NCBI lineage: Eukaryota > Viridiplantae > Streptophyta > Pinopsida > Pinales > Pinaceae > Picea > Picea mariana. The sequence goes on from JASDQU010247721.1 coordinate 11,972, forward strand.
AGTATGATGTAGGAGCATCACCTTCAAAGTCAATAGCGCACGTGTGGAGGAAAACAAATGACATCTCAGCAATGAAAAAATTTCAAATCGAGCATTAATTTCAGAATTTAAATCGGATGTTGGGATATTTTTATAATAGCATTTTAAAAATGTAACATGTTTGTAAAGTCTTGAAGTACTGTAAGGAATTGCAGATATGGAGTGTCGACTCTATCTGGAAATAACTAGTAGTTATTGTAATAGGACAGAGTAGGTAATAGCTTTGAATTTGAAATGATAGATTTTAGAACAGGACGAGAGAGCTCGTAGAGCTAGTCCTTAGATAGTTTTCATTTCATAGTTGTATGGTAACAGAGAGGAAGGACATAAGATAATGTAAGAGACAAAATAGAGAGATGACTAGAGCAAAGTAGAATAGCAGAAACACTATGTATTTGGTTTTTCATGGATGAATAGAGAAGAAATAAATTGTCCCAAATCCTTCTACTGAATTCATTTCATGTATGATTGAATGAATTTTATTTTTCGTGTTCGATTTGTTATAGTTATTTTCATGTATGAGTGGTTGAGAAATTAACTGTATGAGTTCGTGATGAAACTAGTTGAGTTTCAATTGCTTCTCCTCTAATACTTGTATGGAAGGTGTGCATCTCAAACGCAAGGAGTGTGTCGACTGAGTCTAGGATTGATTCAGAGAGGTGTTCAGAGAGAGATTCAGAGAAACTTATACCAGGTTCAAGGTGTGCACAATGTCAAGAAGCTATCAAGATTTGAAGAGCCAACGTAGGATAATGTGAGGTGAGTGAGAAGCATTTTATTTCCAAGAAAATCCGTCAAACTAAGTTATTCGAAATCTTGAGAATGAAAAGTGTGCGTGGGAGGTCGGAATATTGTTAAGGATAGAAGCTCAGAAGAGATAAAAATTTCCACGAGTTTTGATGAGATATCAGAGACAAATTCTTCCAGAGAACAAAGGGTTCAAACCTTTGAAAGTGGATAAAACTTCCAAGTCTGGAAGAAAAGTGAAAAAGCTTAGGAAGAGGAGCATAGTTTTTGTTAGATCGAGCAGAGGGAAATATGGATGGTTGAACCTTACATACAAACAACGAAGAATGTTCCTCAAGGAAAGAGATTAGATTTGAGCCATCATATTTGAGCATGGAGGACCAATTGCATTAGATCTGAAGGAAAAAATGTGAGGTTTAATATTGGTGTATGCAGGAGAGTGGACTTGTCAAAGTCCCAAAGTTTCGAAACAATCGGAAACATCAATCGTCAGAGGAAAAGTGGTAGCAGATCTAGGGTGTTTGTTGAATCAGATACCGGGAGATCAGAAGGGAGCGAAGGAACAAACTCGCGAAAGGAGATTTCACGAAATCATCTAGACCATCCATCAGAAAGGACATGTGGTGAGAAAGAAACATTTCACTGACTCCCTGTGGAATGAAGTCAAAGGGTGGAGTTTGTGAAAGTCACGAAAGGACTCTGAGCCGCTGGATCTAGTCAGGCTGTGGGTCGTCGATCTAAAGCACCAACATTTTGGCATTTCGGGAGTTAGAGTTTTGAAGGAGAGAACCATCCCAAAGCCCCAAGTCACAAAGTCCCGACTACGCGAAGGAGGAATGTGGACCATTGGATCGCGGGACAATGGGGACCATTGATCTAACATGGGACAATTTCGGGAATCGAGAGTGTGAAATAAATAACTATTCGAAAGTTGTGATAAGCGAAATCCTGATACAATCAGGACCATTGATCGAGGAAGGATTTGAGCCATCAGATTTGAAGCATCAACATTTCGGGAGTTGGAGGACAGAGGTGATTTTCATCAGAAATTCCTGATATGTGAAATCCCGACATGCTCATAAGAGTTGACCCCATGTCATAGAGAAGGATCATATGGTTGGGGAATAAGGGAGGAGCTAGCATGCACTAGACCCTTGTCGAGATTTCGAGACCCGGGAGATCAATGGAAGAGAGTCAGGTGATGCAAAGCCCTGACACATGAAATAAGGATGCGCCTTTGTGTAGGTGTGCGATCACAGCTCGTGGTCGCATGGAGGAGAGGATCACGCTTAGTGCTTAGATGCACAGGTGGAGTTTTATAAGGGATCTGTAGATTTGATTGATTGAAGGTTCTAGTTGGGAACTAAAGAGCCAATTAGGCTCGAGAACTAAGATGATCTAGTGACCGGGAGGTCGACAGACCTTGCCGAGGAAGGGGGGGGGGATGCATAAGAAATCCTCTTTGTATGGGCTAAATTTATTTTTACAAAGTATTAGATAAAAAATATCTAAATTAAATAAGTAAGGGACATTTTCAAATACATTATCTCTATCATCTAGATTGGAAAAAATGGTTGTGAAGAAACCCTTGCATCCTAATTTCATATACACTTAACCCTTGGGTTTTTAGTTTTTTTTTATCCATCAAATGAAATATTTTTTTGTGGGCCATAATTTGATGAATTTTCCAAGGAATGCATGATCCTGCATGAACTAAATGTATTCTCCAATCTTTGTAAAGGTGATCTCATGTTTAGGGGTTTCTCAACTTGTGAGATATAATTAGTTGTACCTTTGGTCATGGGTTTTCTCTGGTGTCCAACATCTTGGTTGATGTAAGGTCTCTTCCCACAGAGCCTTATAAAAATACAAGATAATATAGAGAATGGAGAAATATATCCTATACAATTTAATCATCAACTTATAATCATAATTTATTCAGCATAAATTTTGTTTATGAACAGCATGAAAATAAACTCACTTAACAACCACATAACACAAGATATTCATGAAGATACATACCTCCGTATGATGCTAATTCTCCAATCTCCGTCTGTCCTCGCTGTTTCTCTGCCTAAACTCTACCCAAAACTGAATCTTTCCTCCTTGCCAGCTAGGAATAGAGCCTATCCGACTCCCTAGCTCCAGGATTCCGTGAGGATTCCTGGCCCCTGAGACCAAAACTCCCAATAACCTGGTGCACCCCTGTAACATTCCACCTAAACTCCCAACCAAAAAATACAAAACCAGAAAACAAATATAGTCCCTAATCTCCAAATGTTGTCTTCCTTCCCCAAATTTCAAAAATTCCCTCTCCCCAAATGCCTCTGCCTCTTCATATCCCCCTCCATTCACCACCCTCTCCCTTCATTTAATGCCACCCACCTTATCCCTCCATTTAATACCTTATCCCTCCATTCTATACCTTATCCCTCCATTCAATACCCTATCCATCCATTCAATGCCTTATCCTTCATACGTTAAGTTTTCTAATAATGAATTAAAAGTTATTAAGTCTTTAATTCGTTACCCAACATTAAATGTGTTAACTAATCAATTAATTAATCAACATATATTAATAAATAAATAAATTATTAATTAATTAATTAATATTATTAATAATTAATCATTACTTAACTAATACACATTAGGAGAGTTAATTCTTTAATTAACTATTCTTGACAAACCTTAAGAAACTATTTAACTAGGGTTGTTACAGTTGATTCCTTAGTTTTCATCTTCAGGGTTCCCTACACCCACCTCTCCATTGGAATTATTCTCATTATTATCTTTTTTTTTATGGGACTAGATTCCTTCTATGGATAAACCCTAGCTCAGAGATAGTTGCAAAACCCTAATTTGAATATCTATCTATATATATATATAAATATATATATATATATATATATATATATATATATATATCAATTAATTTAAACAACCAAAACCTTTAATAGAAAAAATAAAGTCAATGTAGTTTATGAAATTCCATATTACGATTTGAGAGCATAAGTATCTTATCTATTTCTATATGATTATGAATAAGCAATAGTAAAAAAAAATATGATTTAATAACCATCCATTGTGTAGAAGGTATTGGATAAAAAAAGGATATATCACATAGGGATATTGGAAATAATTCACTACCATCACTTATGGACCCTGGGCGACATAATTTCACCTAAAAGGTGTAATAGTCCACATTATCACTAAATAGTTCCTTTTATTTTAGTTTCAAACCAAATGAATTGAAGGTCAAAATGTCAAATTTTGAGAAAAACAACTATAATTTAATAGGGTTGAGGATCATTGGTAAAAGTATTGGATTCTCATCTATTAGACCCATGTTAAAACTTCAATAGAACATGTTTAGGGGATCAAGTTGAGAAAATGTTTACTAATTCCATCCTGAAAATGATAGATGGAATTATTTTAAATAGATGATGTTGAAAGTGTGTTATACCTAAATCAAACTTTAGAACTTAATCGCATCATAGAGGACATCTAATTGAAACTTGCAGAGTATCCATTAACTCCAGTAATGATTGATATTTCAGCTTCCTTATAAGAAATATACCATTTTGGTTGGCAAATTGAGAGACTATTATTTTCTTATTATTGATGATTATTTTATCTATTAGGGCATGTAGTAGTGAAAACATGATTTGTTTTATCCAAGGAATATTTATCTATACCTACTCTACAACCATCCTTGTCATATCCATATAATTTCATTATCTGCAATACCCAATTGAGATGCATGCAATCAATGTTGTATCCCTTAGTATTCC
>JASDQU010247730.1:0-16548 GCA_032191745.1 Picea mariana
CTCTTTAAGATTTCGACTGTGTACTTCCCTTGGTTAAGGAAGATCCTTTCTGGACTCTGCCATACCTCAAGACCTAAGAAGTAATGCATTAGGCCAAGGTCTTTCATTTCAAATTCTGCGGCAAGTCTCTTTTTACATTCAGTGATGAGCTTTTCTTCTCCAGTTAAGAATAAGTTATCCACATACAATAGTAATATTACTGGTTCATTGACCATAATTTTGAAGTAGAGATTTGAGTCTGCTTTACTCTTGGTAAAGCCTAAGCTCGTCAAGAAACTGTCTATACGGCCATACCAAGCTCTAGGAGCTTGCTTCAATCCGTATAAGGCTTTCTTCAATCAGCAGACATGAGACTTCCTGTCTTCAACCTCAAATCTTTGGGGTTGCTCTATATACACTTACTCTTTGATAACACCATTCAGGAAAGCTGTCTTCACATCCATCCGGTGCAGCTTCCATTTCATCTTGGCTGCAAGAGCTATAATGGTTCTTATCGAAGTGTATCTGGCCATAGGAGCGAATGTCTCTTCATAGTCGATGCCTTCCTTCTGGGAAAAGCCACGAGCGACAAATCTTGCTTTATATTTCTCAATACTTCCATCAGCAACATGTTTTATTTTGAAGAGCCATTTTGATGATACCACATCCTTACTTTTTGGTCTGGGAACTATTTCCCATACATCATTCTTTATTATGGATTGGTATTCCTCTGTCATGGCATCTGCCCATTCCTTCTTTTGAATGGCCTCTTCAAAGCATGTAGGTTCTTCATCAAGTAGATTGCACATCAAAGCCGTGTAACTGGAGAATGGCTTTGGTCTTTTCACCTGTCTTGTGGTTCCTTCTAGAACACCATACCTCTCTCCATCTTGTATAAGCTCTCTTGCCCAAGCAGGCTTTTTTTTATGGGAGAAGGTCATATGAGGAGGTTCTTGAACTTCTGTTATATCATGATCTTCAGGAGTCTCCTCATCAGGGGAAGTTACGACTTCCCTTACAGGTTCTTCATTTCTGGGAACTTCCCTCACGGATTCTGTAATCCTGGGATTTTCAAGTTCCTCTTCATATATATCTTCAAGCTGGCATCTTCTTGATTTCTTAAGTGCTGCTTCTTCATCAAAGGGCACGTCCCTGCTGATCTCAATATGGCGGTGACCAGGTATGTAGATTCTGAAGGCCTTGGAGACCTCATAGTATCCCACAAATATTCCCTTCTTTCCGGAGGGTTCCAGCTTGTTTCTTTTCTCTTTTGGTATATGAATAAACACTGGATAGCCAAATATTTTGAGATGGCTTACCTCTGGCTTCTTTCCGGTGAATATTTCTTCGGGGGTCTTGAACCCAAGTGCGCTATGGGATAATCTGTTCTGCACATAAACAACTGCCATTGCTGCTTCTGCCCATAAGCACATAGGAAGATCTTGATCGTGAATCATGGTCTTTACAACTTCCATAATTGTTCTATTCTTCCTTTCGGCTACACCGTTTTGTTGGGGATTATAGGGAGTAGTGAGTTCCCTCTTGATCCCAACATCTCTGCATAAGTTTACGAACTCCTTTGAGGTATATTCTCCTTCATTATCTGACCTGAGTATCTTAATCCTTCTTTCAAAAAGATTCTCTATCAAGGCTTTGAATTCCTTGAATTTACTGAATACTTCATCTTTAGATTTTAAGAAATATATACAGGTCTTACGAGAATAGTCATCAATAAATGATACATAGTATACATACCCGCTAATGGAGGATGATGGCATTGGGCCACACACGTCTGAATGAAGGAGTTCCAATACTCCTTCTACTTTGCTATCCCTTTTTGGAAAAGGGTTCTTGATATTCTTCCCTTGCGCACATCCATTGCATATGCCTTCTTGATCAACCTTGAGTTCTGGTAAACCTGTGACAGCTTTGCATATGTATGGTAGCGCCTTGTAGTTGATGTGGGCCAATCTTCTATGCCAAAGTTCGCATGAGTTTTCAACGGCATGGGTCATGGCAGTTTCTGGTTGACCCTTCAGCTTATATAAATCATTTTCTTCATTTCCGATGATGATTGCTTCATTTAGTGTTTCTCCCTTAACCCACATAAGAACTTCTCCATCTATGAAGGCAACTCTATAGCCTTTCTTGTCTAAAGCTGATATGGAGAGTAAGTTCTTCTTTAAGCCCGGTACATAGAGTACGTCCTTCATTGTTATTGTGTTTTCTGAATCTAGCTTGTAGTTTGATTCTCCTACTCCCTTGATGGGATATTGATAATCATCTCCAAGAGTCACTTTCTGAGAAAACTTCTTTTCTGAAATACAAGAGAGAGTATTTTTCTTACCCGTCATGTGTTTTGATGCACCGCTATCAATGAGCCATGTGTCCTCTCCAGGTGATACAGATCCTGAGAGAGCTGAGATCAAGACATGGTCCTTAATCATCTTCAGAGGTAGTTCTTCATCTTCGACTATGTGGGCATGTTGTCTTTTGTGCTTCTTCTTGTATTCTCTTCTGACTGGACAATTATTCGCCTTGTGTCCCATCTTATCACAATGATAGCATTGTATAGATGAGAGATCTCGTCCCTTGCGTTGTCATTTTTTCTGAAAATTTCTTGGATGAGATTCTTGGTTGTTGAATTTGTTTGATGGTTGAGGCTCTCTATGAGTTTCCCTTTTGAAGTAGGGTTTCTTCCTTCCTCCTTTTGTATGAGTAGCTAGGGCTTGATCATCATCCCTTGCTAGTAATGCTTCACGGTTGGCTACCCTTGTCTCTTCTTGGATGCATTCTTCCCATAGGCTCTCAAACTGTAGTTTCTCCTTTCTGGCACATATCGTCTGGATGAAAGCATCCCAAGGTCTTGTGAGACCATTTAGGGCCGTCATTACGAATTCGTCTTCATCGATGGTGTCTCCAATCGCTTTTAACTGTTCTTTAATTTCTGAGATTCGGGAGAAATATTCTTGAATCATTTCTCCTTTCTGCATCTTGGTATTCTTCAATTGAGATCTTAGATTCATCTTTCGGTTGATGTTCTTTCCTTCATATAGTTTGCTTAGAGAGTCAAACATCTCCTTCGGAGTTTTCTTGGACGATACATACGGAATTAGGTGGTCTTTGATTGAATCTGCAATGATTCTTTGAGCCCTGATTGAGTCTTTTTGATTCTTCGCTTTCTCTACGGCATCTTCAGGTTCCTCCACTTCTTCTTTGATGAATTTTGCTAGGTCATTCTCAGGAGGTGCGCTTGGCTGAGGCGAGTAGCCTGGTATACTTGGATCTGAGAAAATCCAATTTTTACCCCTTCAAATCTGATCTGCGGATTTCTGGACTAGTGCTTCTAGTACTTTTGGTACTCTGGTATTGGTTTTCTGGTACTTCTAGTACTTCTGTGAAACTAGGGTTTCACTTTCCGGGAGATCCAGCCACTAAAAATGTGCGCTCTAAGTGCCAAAATGATCCTTGGGGGAGGGCGCAGCTTTCTAGGTGGTTTTAGGGCTGAACAGATTCACTTTTGCAAAACCCTAATTTTTGGGTACGGTAACAATGACGTTTTTCCTCTTGCGAAATATGCTTCCTTCAGGTTGGCTCTGATACCATGTTAATGTTTATGCCATTATTATAGTTCTTTGCATTTCAATAGATAAGAGCATAAGAACAAGATCATTGAGAAATACACATTCACAAGAGACACAACATTTATCCTGGGAAACCCTCTAGGGGAAGAAAACCCAGCAAAAACTTCCTTATCATAAATTGCCAATACAATGTTCAAGAGATAACTCAAACCAATACATATAGTCCTCTCCAAAAGATGCGCCACTGTTCTCCTCCTCTCTCCAACTGGTAATTGCAGCTTGCCTCTTAAGAAAATGAGGAAGTGAGTTATGTGATAAAGTGAGGTGCTAGCCTCCCTATATATACAAGACTGGCACGTGTGAAAGGTCTTCGCTGGCAGGGCCAACCTCTCACTCTGGGTGGGTAAACGCACCTTTAATTTAATTCTGGGTCTCAATAATAACTGCTAGGGCCGACTTCTTATTCTGCCTATTACAATTGTCTATTGACCAATCCGGAAAAGGTCCTAATACAACTACCGACATGATTAATCCACAATGGGGATTAATCCTATGAATAAAATAACAATAATAATAAGAATACTCTTTGCAGTTACATTATTTCAACATTCCTCTTCCTCTGAGCTAGGAGGAAAAGGGGGAAAATCAGGCCTATGCCTTCTTTCCTGATGCCTGTTGTAAGTGACATATTCGTCACCTACGTGTTCACGGCCCTCTGGGTCTTCTGCTGCACTCATTGTCTTTAGTCACAGGCTGGCAGGACTAAAGCTCTGATACCACTGTAATGTCCCTGACTTGGCTAGTCTAGGAAACGCTGCTAATGTGTGTGTAGGATCAAAGGTTTACAGCATATAATGATCATACAAATGATAAACGCGACAAAGGACTGCAAAGTTTGTATTATGATATCTCTATGGATTACAAAATGGCCGAATGCGGCTGAATAAACTGACAATACTCGACTAGATCAACAGACAAAGGATCTTAGCTGGAATACAAATAAGCAACTGCGACTGAATAAAATAACAACACTCGGCTAGATCAAAAGACAAAAGGATCTTAGCCGGAATACAAATAAGTAACTAAAAGATAATACCCAGAGCTAATGAATCTGGACACCGGATTGATACCCCTGGGGAATGCGCCCCTCTTCTTCTGGAAAAATGCATCCTAGTGATTCCACCGTCGGAATCTGACGAGATATGTCTCAAAACGACCGCCTTGGTCTACTGGGAAATGGGTCGGAAGGGTTTCCCTGAATCTGGTCTGATGCTCGCTCTGGAACCCCAAATGTGCCTGCCAAAAGTGTCGCATGTCCAAGTCTGGAAAATGCGTCCCAATTGATTCCTCCGTCAGAATCTGATGAGGAACCAGGCAAAAGATGCGCCTTGCCCTCCTCTCAAATGGGTTGGAGGGAAATCTCGGAATTCTCCCTAGATGGGAAAATTCGACTAAAACCCTCTCAAAAGTTGCGCCCTCACTCTGGATGAATGCGCCCTTGCTGCTGGACACTGTATAACTGCTGCTGAAGAATGATGGAAGACCTGAATGATCTTCTCGGTGACTAGGGTGTGTCTCTCAACATCGAAATCATCCAACTGGTGTCTTCCTCCTGGAATCCACTGAACTATCTCTCCTGAGATGCGCTTCTCTCCTCAATGACATGTCATAATCTGCATAATGATGAATTAGGTCGCTGACCCTTCCTTTATAGCTTTCCAAAACCCTAAATCATGCTGAAACCCTAATTCGTTGTTGATTTCCAAAACCCTAAATCACTGCTGAAACCCTAAATCACTGCTGAAACCCTAATTCACTATTGACTTCTATTTTTAGCTCATAATGACTTAAAAAGCGCTTTTAACCCTTTTTAGCTCATTGTCACTTTCCGAATATAACACCTGTGACTGGAGTGACCTCTAGTAACCCTGTTTACCCCTCTTTGGCCCTGGCTATAGTCTAACAGGGCGATTTAGACCATTAAGCCTCCTCTTCTGGAGCTCCTATTTGGAAAGGGATATTACAGGATTTCATTACAAGCCTTCCACGAGTGTAAGGCAGGGACTGTATATTTGTGGTGGTCGATAGGCTGACCAAATTTGCACATTTCTTAGCCATATCCTGTAATGTCCCCAAGCCAATATGCCAGGAACATCACATCTTGGATGAATTTTAAACTTTTTCTGGTTGTGGCATTTCGTCAAACACTTTGCTTACTATGATCCTTTAGGTTGCGCTTAAGGTTATACTGATGATTTAATGTGTGTTTGCAGCAATAAACAAGAACATACAGTAATGGCACATACCTCAACCATATGCAAGATCAACAATATGATAGACAATCCAAAATACCTCAGATCTGATATAATTCATAAATAGAAGAAGCCCCTGAATACAAGAATGATGCAGATCTAGAAGGATCAACAGATGGATCCAATAAACAGAATAAGAGCTGCTACAAAATGCTCCGATAAGACAATGTAAGCCTCCAAAGGCTGAATAACAAGGAAGATCAATACAAGAGTGAGATTTGGGCCGTATGAAGTGCCAAACCCCCAAGCTGGAAGATGCCACGCCCTGCTGGAACACAGAATAGCCTCAACAATTCGGCCTTGTTGCCAAATATGTCCAAACTCTCCGGTAAATATGCCAAACAGTAGATCGGGTAAATACAAGAACAACCCAAGTGCTCAAATCCTCAAAATTCCTCTCAAACCCATAGATCTAACTTCCCTCCAAGGAATGGTGCGCCTCCCTGGATGCCTGAAACCCTAGATAATTTGGCCTCCCTCCTAGATGCCTCCAAATGCTCTACAAACCACTAGAATGATAGATCAGGTCCTGGTTACCTCACTGGTGAAGTCCCAAGCGAAATAGTGAAGATCTGGGCTAGCAAATGACTGAAACCACTTTTTGAAGTTTGCTCCTCTCCTCCAATTCGTCCCATGCATCTAATAAATCAAATGGCACATAAAAATCCTCCTGGATGGACTAGATCTGATGTCCAAGACAAAACCCAGATGCTAGCATCTCCAGAAGCCCTGCCAATCACCTGCAACGAATTTCCCTCAATGGATTGTGCGCCCCCCTTGTTGGAAACCCCCAATGGTGCGCCCTCCCTCTCTTCTTGTGCCTGTGGCTGGTGTAGAACCCTCTTGCACTGAGTAGATCTGAACTAGAATGGTGTGGGGGAGTACTCCATCCCCGAGACCAAGCTTGGGACAAGCTAGGTGGAATCTTTCACCACCGAATCGTCCTCTAGGGTTTGTTAAGTCAAAAACCTCAAAACCCCCAAGGTATGGGCTCTCTAGCTAGAAGCCAGATATCAAAATGATAATCATACATGAATGAGAGAATAGAGGCCCTTGCCTCTCCTTTATACTTCCTTCTCACCTTGTTCCTCCAAAGTGACTTTCATTTTATTAATTATTAATTAATTAATTAAATCACTTTAATTAATTAATTAACCTTTTTACCTCTGAAAAACACCTTATCTCTCCTTGTGGCTTCCCTGGCCACCGAAATTCACTTCTCATCATCCTATCATGTAGTGTTGTTCCTCCCGATTCCAATGTGCTATTACACTGAGAGGTTCCTCCAAGTATTGTGCCCAAAATGACCTCTTTAGTGAATTTAATTAACTTATAGCTCAAAATACTCAAAATCATGGAAATCGTTGGAATGCATTAGAACCAAAGCCAATTTGTGCGGAATGCATCATAATGATGAAATAGGATGAGCGATGCAAGCTGGACCCCAAATATCCCTCAATAGCTCCTATACTCGCTATAATCTCCAACTGGCTACCCTGGTCATCATAACACTGTGTAATACCCTGATGTCCCAAAGTGGGGACATTACAGTCCTCCCAGCTAGAATATTGCTTGTCCTCAAGCAATAACCAAATCTCTCCAAGTATAATACCAGGATCCCATGTCCACCGATAGGACACACAGTAGAACCCATGCAAAGATGAATGATCATAGACTCCACCCCCTGGGTCCCATATCAAGAAGTGAACTACAATATCCTATGAAGCATAGTCCTAAAATATATCAACCCTGTGGATCTCCTGCACATGACACATGGCCTCATCCCGGAATGAGTCCCTCCTCCAAGATACTACCAAGATCAATACGGCCTCCATCAACTGCACATGTTGATGCCAGAATGAGGTATTGCAAGACCTCTGTGAGACACCCTCATGTGATGTGCTCTCCTCAACACTGAAGCTCAATGGAAAGTCAAAACAACTTTCCCATGCAAAGGTCCACTCGCCCCTGTTCAGTGAAATGCTCAACCCTGCAATCCCTAGGTCCCATGCTAGCCCTTGTCAAAGATCACCATGCTGGCACTGCACTATGCTGACCATCCCTGACTGCTCCCTGTATATATACTGGATCCTCAAGCTGAAATACTTGTGGCACTTGGACCTGCTGTCCAAAAACTGTACCTGTAAAAATATCTCTATGGGAATAGTACCTGTCCAACCATCTCCATGTCCGATCATGATGATCAAGAGTGAATAGTTGCCTCGCTCCATAGGACAAGTCCCTGCAGGCCCACTCCAAGTCAACCCATGGTGGAGTATGTGGCTCTTTGGCACAACCTGGGTCATCATGTAGTGAAACATCCTGCTACCCAAATGAACTCCCAGATCCCATGGAAAACTTGGAAGTTTATCACTTCCAATCTCCTCTAACTGTTCCTATGTGAGACTGACCACTCCCCATGTCCTCAGCCACTGTTTATCTCTCCTCATGCTGCTGTCTATGATAAAAGTGTCAGGAAAGGTTAACAGAAACATCTGCAGTTGACTATAGTACTGGAAGATATCACATGCTTTGGTCAATTCCAAGGATTTGACTAGAAGCTCGTCCATCTGTATCCATGATAAATACTCGCCTGTAGTCATCACCGAATCCCAATCATCCAGTACAACCGGACGTAACTCCTCCCACTGCTGGTCAACCAACCTCCATATCTCATCTCCCATGCAACTGTTGATATGGTGAAGGTGATCTCTCATAGCTAGGTGCTGCTGCAAAGGAGTGACATCTGCATGCTCCCCTAAGGGTGTCTCCTCCTTGCAAGGCAATATACCCCTCTGAATCCCATCGAACATCTCGGCATGTCTCTGTGAGCTATCACTCACCACTGTATGCTCCGGCATACTTATGTCATCTCCCGTATACTCATGTTGCATCGTAGATCCTGGGTGTACTACTGGATCAACCTCTATCTGAAGGTCAACCACTCTGGGGACACAAATGGAAGTGTCCTCCGTCAACTGGTGCTCCTCTGCTAGACCACCAACATCCTCTAGCCATGTGACCGAAGGACATATCTGACTATCCACTAGGATAGATGAAGTGGATCTCTGACGGATCTCCTCAAGAAGCTCCTCTGATCTGGACTCTGATTCTTGAAGGGTTGTTTGTGTGCCTCTCGAGAATCCTCGAGTGCTCTCCAACTCCTGAGTGAGTCGGTCCACCTCCAACTCCTGCTCCCTCAAGGCCCTGTGATACATCTCGCCAATCCCCAAGAGGTAGTCCCTATCTGTCAACAACTGCTGGTAGTCGGTCCTCATCATAGACACTCTCTCCCTGAGAGTATGAAAGTTATCCATGGCAAATCCCTCATCTGAACTACCATGTGCCACTGATGCCCTCCAACAGTAATCTATCATCAATGTATGCATGTCATCAATGCGCTTGGTGGCTGCCATGATCATATCCTCACTGACTCTCAACTGTCCTGTCAAGTAGTGTGACTCTTGATCATAGTCATGTTGAGGTGCCACCTCATATGCCTCACTGCTAGTGTCAACCCTGCTAGTGTCAACTTTGGAATCCCCAAAAACACTCTCTGCAGAAGGTAAAGTCCTGAACTGCCCACTGTCTACTGTGCTACTGGGTCCTCCTGTATGCCACTGCACCCCATCACTAGATGCTATCTCCCTCTGAATCACATTGTATCCTGTATGAGCAGCTGTATCCTCCTGTGCACTCACCCTGCTACTATCGACTACGCCTGGATCCCATACAGATGTGTCCAGACACGTGCTATGGTCATCGCGATCAATGAGGAGTGCACCCTCATCATTGCAGGCTGGTCCTGGAAGTAAGTGTTTCCTCAAACTGTAAGTCTCCATAACCTGCTCAACTAAAGGAGTCCCCAAAAGAAGTGACCCACTCTCCTCATGTTGATATGTGAGTGTAAGGTCAACTGTCTGCACGTCATGTATCTCCTCATGGATCCGTGGATCTACATGTCCATGGTGTACATCCCTCATGTACGACTCCTCTATGCTATTGCTATCCACATGTGATGTGGTTGTCGTAGGTGTCTGGAAGGATGACAAATGTGTCATGGTCAACAAGGGAAGCTCGTCATCTCTAGGTGCTAACACGTGTGAATCCTCACTAGTGTCACCACTCTGCTAAGGTGTAAAGTCATCAATAGTATGTGATATGTCTGCTGAAACACCAGTGCTATCATCCTGTCCATCCAACTGTCCTTCCAATGCACAAGGGTTACTATCCTCCTCAAGTGTGCAATAATCGCTAGCCTCTGTGCAAGAGTCACTATCATCATCAGACTGCTCCAAATAAGCATCTATTGCTCCATCCTCACATACCTCATCATCACTGTCATAGTGCACCTCAATAATATGCTTCTTACCCTTACCCCTACATCTATGATCGGGTTCCCAAGGCACCTTGCAACTATAGCAAATGGGTGTGGGGTTACTCTGTGCTTCCTTCCAACTAGCTGCTCGAGCTCTGTATTCCTCTATCTGATTGACCCAGAATGTAATCTCATCTGTGCTCCACCTAGGATTTTTCATGGATAAATACTGTTGGAATGTCACTTGGGCCCTAGTTCTATCACTAAGGTCGTAGTAGTATTTCCATTCACAACGTACAACCTCTCTAGAAAAATCCTTAATATCCATCTCTCTTATGGAAGACCCCTCAGGCTGGTAGGAGTCTAAGCTCTGATACCACTGTAATGTTCCCAAGCCAATATGCCAGGGACATCACGTCTTGCATGAATTTTAGACTTTTTCTAGTTGTGGCATTTCGTCAAACACTTTGCTTACTGTGATCCTTTAGGTTGCGCTTAAGGTTATATTGATGATTTAATGTGTGTTTGCAACAATAAACAAGAAGATATAGTAATGGAACATACCTCAATCGTATGCAAGATCAACAATATGATAGACAATCCAAAATACCTCAGATTTGATATGATTCATAAATAGAAGAAGCCCCTGAATACAAGAATGATGCAGATCTGGAAGGATCAACAAATGGATCCAATAAACACAATAAGAGCTGCTACAAAATGCTCTGATAAGACAATGTAAGCCTCCAAAGGTTGAATAACAAGGAAGACCAATACAAGAGTGAGATCTGGGCCGTATTAAGTGCCAAACCCCCAAGATGGAAGATGCCATGCCCTGCTGGAACACTGAATAGCCTCAACAATTCGGCCCTGTTGCCAAAGATGTCCAAACCCTCCGGTAAATATGCCAAACAGTTGATCGGGTAAATGCAAGAACAACACAAGTGCTCAAATCCTCAAAATCCCTCTCAAACCCATAGATCTAACTTACGTTCAAGGAATGGTGCGCCCCCCTAGATGCCTGAAACCCTAGATAATTCGGCCTCCCTCCTAGATGCCTCCAAATGCTCCACAAACCACTAGAATGATAGATCGGGGCCTGGTTACCTCACTGGTGAAGTCCCAAGCGAAATAGTGAAGATCTGGGCTAGCAAATGACTGAAACCACTTTCTGAAGTTTGCTCCTCTCCTCCAATTCGTCCCATGCATCTAATAAATCAAATGGCACATAAAAATCCTCTTGGATGGACTAGATCTGATGTCCAAGACCCTGCAATGAAAACCCAAATGCTACCATCTCCAGAAGCCCTGCCAATCACTTGCAACGAACTTCCCTCAATGGATGGTGCACCCCCCTTGCTAGAAACCCCCAATGGTGCGCCCTCCCTCTCTTCCTGTGCCTGTGGCTGGTGTAGAACCCTCCTGCACTGAGTATATCTAAACTAGAATGGTGTGGGGGAGTATTACATCCCCGAGACCAAGCTTGGGACAAGCTAGGTGGAATCTTTCACCACCGAATCGTCCTCTAGGGTTTTGTTAAGTCAAAACCCACAAGGTATGGGCTCTCTAGCTAGAAGCCAGATATCAAAATGATAATCATACATGAATGAGAGAATAGAGGCCCTTGCCTCTCCTTTATACTTCCTTCTCACCTTGTTCCTTCAAAGTGACTTTCATTTTATTAATTATTAATTAATTAATTAAATCACTTTAATTAATTAATTAACCTTTTTACCTTTGAAAAACACCTTATTTCTCCTTATGGCTTCCTTGGCCACTGAAAGTCACTTCTCATCATCCTATCCTATAGTGCTGTTCCTCCCGATTCCAATGAGCTATTACACTGAGAGGTTCCTCCAAGTATTGTGCCCAAAATGACCTCTTTAGTGAATTTAATTAACTTATAGCTCAAAATACTCAAAATCATGGAAATCGTAGGAATGCAACGGAAGCAAAGCCAATCTGTGCGGAATGGATCGTAATGATGAAATAGGATGAGCGATGCAAGCTGGACCCCAAAATATCCCTTAATAGCTCCTGTACTCGCTATAATCTCCAACTGGCTACCTTGGTCATCATAACACTGTGTAATACCCTGATGTCCCAAAGTGGGGACATTACATACCCACGGAATACAAGCCATACTGGTAGCATAGTTGTTTTTTAGAGAGGTTTTCCGGTTGCATGGTTTACCCAGGAAGATAGTCAGTGATGGGGATGGGCACTTCATCAATGCGTTTTGGCAGGAGCTTTTTCGGTTGGTAGGCACAGAGCTAGCTATGAGTACCAACTACCACCCATAGACAAATGGACAGACAAAGATCGTCAACACATGGGTGGAGGGGTATCTGAGGAACTATGTGGGAGGGTAGCAACGCACATGGGTGAGATGGTTGCACATGGTGAGTATTCCTACAACAGGACTTACCATATGTCTATCAGGATATCACCATTCAAAGCATTGTATGGATACGATACACCCTCTTTTGTGGAGACTGTGTTTGGGGATAGCAGGGTCTCGGGGGCCAAAGACTGGGTGGAGGAGAGCAAGAGGATTTTGCAGGCAGTGAGGGAAAACTTGCAGACAACTCAGAACCAACAGAAGATCTATGTAGACAGGCAGACAGTCGAGCATAGTTTCGAGGTAGGGGATTTGGTTTTTCTGTGATTACAACCATACAAACAGTCCTCCTTGAAGAGGAGCAGAGTAGAGAGGCTGAAGCCAAAATTTTATGGGCTATACAAAGTCATCAGCAGGGTAGGCAAGGTGGCATACGAGCTAGAGCTAGCGAGGGTAGCAAGATTCATAATGTCTTTCACGTTTCTTGCCTTAAAAAGGCAGTGGGACAACAAGCAGCGTTTCAGAGGAGTTGCCACCCTTGGATGAGGAGGGTCAGTTGGAGCTAGAGCTGGAGGAGGTGCTCGAGCATAGAGAGCGCAGGTTGAGGAGTAGGGTCATCAGGGAGTGCTTGGTTAGATGGAGGGGTCTTCTAGTGGAGGATGCCACATGGGAGGGAGAACATATTTTGCAGCACCCAGGATTGATGTTGCTTGAGGACAAGCAATCTCGGGAAGGGAGGACTGTGATGTCCCGTTCCCAAGAGTAGGCCAATAGGGAGTGATTTAGTAGTCTATTTGTTCCCGTAGACTATAGTCAAACACAAATAGAGAACAAGAGGAGAAATAAGGGTGATTTGATGGCTAAAAGAAGAATTAAGCCAAAAAGCATAGGAAAAGTCACTTAAGCCAAAGTCAACGAAGAAATAGAATGAAAAGGTGTTAAAGGGGGTACTTAATTAATTAATTACTCACCATAGGAGGAAAAGCGTCTAGCTTAAGTGATGTCAATGGTGAATTAGATCGGGAAGAGTATAGAGGGAGGAATTCGACCTAATTCCTCATTTTGTTATGATTTGATGTTGAGATATTTGCAGAGAAGGAAATCGACCCCCTTGTTGTTTTGTGGATTTCTGGAGGAAACCACCACCATTGATCGCTTTCGGTGTTGAGAGACACACCCTAGCTTATCAGAGATACCATCTAGGTATTTCACCATGCATTTTAGGTATCTAGTTCAGTGATTGCGCAACTCAGCCAGTGAGGGCGCAAGGGTTAGAGAGAGGGTTTGTGTGGTTGCTTGAGACAGTTCAGTATTTTGTCGATTCCTTCCAACCCATTAGAGAGCTATCCAAGGCGCACCTATTGAGCCATCTGTCATTAGTTTCTGATGGTGGAATCTCCCAGAAGACAAAAAATAGTCATTTAGGGCGCAACTCTTGAGGAAGTACATTTGGGGTTCCAAGGGGTATTCCGGATCAGATCCGAGGAAACCCTTTCGACCCATTACAAAGGAGGCCAGGATGATCATTTCGAGTCATACATCGTCAGATTCTGCCAATGGGATCATTAGGGCGCACTCCCACAGCCCAGGAGGTGCACAAACCACCAGGGGGTGACATCCGGAGCTTTAGAGGTTGGATCTTCAGTGCGACAGTCACCAGGATCATCCTAGAGGCCAGGGCGCTTCTTTTGAGATAGTTTCCAGTCCATTCCCACGGGTATTGCCATCAGGGCGATTTTTCCAGATTCTGCAGCAGTTATCGTGAGCTTCTAGATTGTTTTTTGTCGATCTATTTGTGCATGCACAAACCAATCTTCATTCTTCTGATCACAGGTATTTCTTGTTAGTTGATTTGTATTTCAGTGACGATCCATGAGATCTAACTGATGATTAGTATATCTGCTTCCAACTTATTATTGTATTTTCCTGCTTTTTCGTCATTATATATATCAGTGAGTTGTGTTATCCTTTCTTTCGCATGCATTATCTTTATACTGCTAAAACACTTAAGAAATGAAACACACATGCGAAAATCACCAAGCATGTTCACACATTAACTCAAACGCATCCAGAAACCCCCAGAGTATCAGACTTCAGTGACAAAATCGTAGTTCAACAGTAGATATCCAGATCAACTGGATTAGGGATATTTCATACTGAGCTGCGGGCAATGCCGTACGTGCTGAGAAGATAGCTCAGGGTGCGTACATACGCGTCGGACAAGCGTTCCAAGGAACGTACATACGCGCCAAACATGTAGTCCAAGGCGCGTACATACATGTCAGATAGGGAGTTCAGAGTGTGTACATACGCGCTAGAAAGACAATCGGGGGTGTGTACATACGCGTATAGATTGTACAGGTTGTGTGGTGCGTGTACAGATCGTACAAGTCACAGGTATAGGGCCCTACAATAGGGGCAAAGGTGATGGGCTGCATGTGTTGGCTGTATTTTTCTGTTTTTATTCTCAATGGGCATATTTCCCAGTTTGGGAGCCCTTGTAAGCTTGGAGTCATTATTTAAGGAAAAGCTGATTTGAAGGGCATAATTTCTGTGTGCATGTGTGAAGTTTGGTTTCTATTTTACTTCCATTGTTTTATTTATTTCTAGCCAATATATTTATTTCTATGTGCTATAATTTAAATTATCAGCAAGGAAAAACACAAGGTAATAATTTATCTAGGTGCTGGGGATTGAGATTTTCAACATGCTTGACCTTGACCCACCTACCATCAAACTTCTTGAGAAAGGCTTCAACTTGTCCATTGTCCCCCATCGTAGTCCCACTAAGGATATTCTTTGTTCCATTGAATCCATCATGCATCATCTTCCCACACTTGTTGCTGATGAGATCATGCAAGAGTGTTGTAGGGTTATTAGACATGCAAAACTTCCTAAACCAAACCTTTGCAAAGAAGAATTTGAATCCATTTGACGACTCAATGATAATCCCAATGATATTATTTTAAAATCCAATAGGGGTAATGCTATGGTTGTTATGAATACCTCTGACTACGAAGCCAAGATTCAAGACCTTCTTTCTTCTTCTTTGTATAAACCTCTCTTAAAGAACACTATCAATACCATCACTAACTTTGTTACCAAGGCCACTAAATATTTATCCTTGGACGCCTCTATTAAAAAACGTCTTATACCTCATAACCCTCAAACTTGTAAGATCTACAGACAACCTAAAATTTATAAAAAAGACATCCCTCTTAGACCTATAGTAAGTGTTACAGGAACCCCCACTTATGACCTAGCTAGGTTCCTTGTTGATAAAATTCAATCATTCATTGGAAAAACTCCTTCATTTATCAAAGATTCCTCTAACTTCATCCAAAAAACTCAAAATCTTCACCTTGATGAACAAGACATCATGGTAAGTTTTGATGTTGTCTCCTTATTCACCAAAATTCCTGCTCCTGAAGCCTTAGACCTTATCTCCAAACTTGTTGACTCATAAGCCTTTCACCTTATTAAAATCTGCCTTACCTCCACTTTCTTTACCTTCAAAGCAATGTTGCTAGAGCGTGAAGCAAAGCGGGAGCATTTTTAGGAAGCGAAGCATCGGGCGCATCATTTTTAAAAAATCCTCAGAAGCGAAGCATCCCAGAAGCATCTATTATATATATATATATAAATTTTTAAATATATTACATTTATATTAAAAAAAACATGTAGAAAGACAAATTAGCTGCAGAATGTATGGTGTTGCCGTCTTAATACACACTTGCAAACGTGAGCAAAGTCCAACTCACTTAGTGTGTTCTTGGAGGCACAATGCCTAGGTTCACAGACCACACTGTCACCTTGACTGGAACCTCTTCCTTCTAGGTTTACTCCTAGGGAAGCCAAGGGGGGTAGACCCTAGTTACTAGATTGGATTTAACGTTTAAGGTTCTAGGAGTTGTTTTTAATTTGTTAAAGGCTAAGGGGGAAAACTAGTATAAGATGCTAAAGCAGCAAATGCAAAGTGCAAGTTAATTTAAATGACAATCAACCCTTTCCCTA
>JASDQU010247731.1:6177-16548 GCA_032191745.1 Picea mariana
AAAGCCAAGCTCCAACTTCTCTTTACATTCTTGTTTTATCTGAGCTACAACCTAGATGAAGCTACTACCTCTGTTTCTTCAGCACCTACTGAATGGAAGCTACAACTCTCATATGTACAAGCACCAACTTGTACATGAGACTTTTACAGTCTCCCCTTGCTCCTCCCTACCACCCTGAAATCATTCTCTGTCAGTAAGAACCTGGAAACGAAATCTTTATCTTCTCTGTCAAAGATTAAGCATTCAAATCCTCTCTGTTTTTATATTCATATCATAATTCATTCTTGACCAGACCACTTAGAATTATCAATATGTGTGTGTCTTCCCTCCTCTATCTTTTTCCTCTCTTCATCATTTCTTCTCACATTTTATAGAGCCATATATCTCCCATAATCCTCTACACTCTTTTCTTTTCCACAATCACTTTATTCATCTTCCTGTTTCATCAGCGCATACAATTGAACCCTCAGGCTTCAAAGAATCAGTTACAATAACTGAATAACTTCCCTATAGTGATTATTATTGTCCATGGCATAAAAAAAAACAATATCCACATGATTAGTTTAAATATTTAACCAACACCATTCGATGAACATACATCTGTTTTGATTTTTCAGAACGGAATAACCCTTGAGTGCTTTGGCAAGCCACTTTTGCTAACCCATATTCTGATTGGTCGTGACCACAGGTTAATCAAAATGCATTTCACATTTCGCATTTCGAAAATCCTGTGTCGAAGAGTCTTGACACTTCAAGTTTCGAATCCCGAAATAGAGATTAGCTTCATGCTAACTCCTCCCTCGCACATGACCATCGACGGTAACCACTGCCTACACCAAAAAGGTATTTCAGCGTTTCGCATTTCGTAATTTCGGCATTTCTGTTATGAAGTGTTTCGACACTCCAAGTCGCGATCCCTGAAATGGAGCTTAGCTACTCTAGATCTTTCCCCTCATATGACCACTAGAGGTAACCACGACCTACTTCAAAAAGGCACTTCACATTTCGGCATTTCGGCATTTCACATTTCTGTGATGAAGTGTTTCAACACCCCAAGTCACTTTCCCTAAAATGATCCAACGAATTCACATTTGATCTTGTGGACATAGATTGGATGGTTCTCGTTAACTTCTTGGGAACAGATCAACGGTCATATATGACTCTTATATTACCCCTCCAATGCTTAATCCAATGAATATGACTTAATAATTCATCAAGATGGATGGTTGTTGGGGTTTCAGTACTTTGGCCATCAGGTCTTCATGACCTTCAACAATTCAAAACTCTCAAAATCGTAGATCATGTGACATGTGTCCCTTTCAGTATTTCAGCATTCAGAACTTCGTGATGTTGGAGTTTTTTGCTTACCTTGCAAAAATCCTGAAATAGAAACTTCTGGAGTGACGTATCATGTGTTGGTTAATCTCTGATCTTCGAAATTCAAGCTAAGGGTACTGACTCCTCTTTCAAAGCTTGTTTCACATGTGTCCTTGAGTTATAACCAAAATCTCACCTCCTGGGTTCTTCGCAGTTTCTCGTTTCGGTATGTCGAGAGGCATGCTGATCTCCCTGTGCAAACTGATCCACGGTGCCTGTGCAAACTGACCAACAAACTCCCCCTTTGGCATTTTAAAGTTTGACATTAATGACAAAACCATGTACTGTGCAAATTGTGCAAACTGCAATCCCTGCCAACAAACTCCCCCTTTGGCATTGATGGAAAAATTTAAATCTCTTCTCCCCCTTTTGAAATCTATGGCAAAGGAATCAACCATACTCCCCCCGAGAAAATAAAACCACTTGCAAAGATGTATCATTTCAGTAGCAACTCCTCCTATCAATAAAAGTCAATAAACCTATGCAGTCTGATTTTATAATGAAGCCCTTGCAATCTTTGAGAATGAAATGAAATTACAGAGGGTAAAACCCCAAATGATCCCTGAGACTTTCAAATTTCATTTTAGGTAAAGGTTTAGTAAATACATATGCAATCTGATCCTTTGTGCCGACATATTCCACTTTAATAAATTTAGACATAACCTGCTCTCTTAGAAAATGATATTTAATGGGAATATGCTTTGTTTTTTAATGCATAACAAGATTTTTAGAAATACTAATTGCACTGGTATTATCACAGAAGATAGGTATAGGTTCATCATAATGAATATGTATATCTTCCAACATCTATTTCATCCATAGAACCTGAGTGCAATAAGTTGCAGTTGCTATGTATTCTGCTTCAGCAATAGATAGAGACATTGCTGATTGTTTTTTACTTGACCAACTTACAAGAAATCCTCCAAGAAAAAATGTTGCTCCACTAGTACTCTTCCTTTTATCAACACAACCTGCCCAATCAGCATCACTGAAATCATATAAATCAAGTTGATTACCTATAGGATACCACAAACCATACTCTGTCGTCCCCTTAAGATATCTAAAAATTCTTTTGACTGCAAGTAGATGAGAAGTTTTTGGTGAAGCCTAAAACCTGCAAACTTGACAAAATGCATGCATAATATTAGGCCTTGTAGCTGTAGCATAAAGAAGACTACCAATCATAGACCTGTATACTGTCTGATCAACATCTTTAGTATCATCAAACTTACTTAATTTACATCCAGTAACCATGGGAGTGCCAACTGGTTTAGACTCTTCCATCTGAAATTTCTTAAGCATTTCATTGATACACTTGGTTTGAGAAATGGAAATACCTTTATCAGATTGAGTAATTTTCAAGCCTAAGAAAAACTTCATTTCTCCTAGCATGGACATCTCAAACTCTTTTTTCATATTTTCAGCAAACTGTTTACTGAGCCTATTATCATCACTACCAAAATTTATATCATCTACATATATCTCAACAATGATCAGGCTATCATTTTCTTCTTTAATATATAAATTACTATTAGTGTTACCTTTCCTGAATCCTTGCTACCTCAAGTAATTGTCAAGTCTGGAATACCAAGCCCTTGGTGCTTTCTTCAGCCCACACAATTCCTTTTTCAACCTGTAAACATATTGTTCTGCTTCTTGTACCTGAAAACCATCCGGTTGTTCCATATATACTTCTTCCTCTGAATCACCATTCAAAAATGCAGAATTTACATCCATTTGGTAAACTTTAATGTGTTTAGAACTGGCATAAGATAGAATCAATCTAATGGATTCCATTCTTGCAACAGGAGAAAAATTTTCTCCATAATCTATTCCTTCTACCTGTGCATACCCTTTACAAACCAATCTAGCCTTGTTTCTAGTTATTTTACCTGCTTCATCCATCTTATTTCTGAAAACCTGTTTAGCCCCTATGACATTCTTATTCAAAGGCCTAGGAACCAATTCCCATGTCTTATTCTTTTCTATTTAAATAAGTTCTTCATTCATTGCTTTCATCCAGAATTCATCTTTAATTGCTTCTTCAATACTTTTGGGTTCAATCAGAGAAATTAAAGATACATGTCCATGAGTTGAGGTGGATTCTTGTCTTCTGGATCCGCCGGATCTTTAAATGACTTATGGTTGAGTTTTAATTTTGCATGCGTTAATTAACCATTTGAGAAAACTTAGTGAAATAAATGAGGAAATAAGAGGAATTATGATAGCCATATACATATATGCAGATCTGAAATGAAATAATAGACAACAAACCATAACATGCAGATTGATAACGAAGTTCGACACAACTTTGCCTACGTCTCCGGGCCTTTGTCTCTATGGGGGAGGCTTCTTTATTTCTGTTAAAAAGCTCAAAAGTAAATTGCTGCTATACCAAATGGATACAAGACTGATCTAGTCATGTTCTTCCAGATCTCAAGAACCCTACAAAGAAAATGGCACGCAAAACGGACATCCAGAGCTCCCAGAAATGGCCCGATAGCGTCTTCTCCTCAAAATCTTCCCTGCCTCAAAATGGCTTTGGCTTGGCTTCTCCTCAGCATAACTCACCTCTGAATGCCCTCCATGGCCTCAAACAGGCCTGGTTTATATAGGTTTGAAGTTGGTTATTCATCTCCAACTTCCTCCCAAAATTTAGGCTCCAAAAATGCCCAATATCTCCCCAAAATAGAGAAAATTAGCTAAAAATAAGCTAAATAACAATAAAAAAACCCAAATCTTGGCATAAAAACCACTTTGTAACTATAATATGGCATTAACCCCTTTCTTCTGTGCACGCGCCCCCTTGGCAGGGTCATATGGGGCCATGTGGCCGAGCGCCAGCCCAAAGGGCTGTGCGCTGGCCCCCCTTTCGTGCTAACTCCTGGTCGCATATATTACAAATGAACCAAGGGCTAGGGCTAAGCCCCAGCCCCTTTCTGCCATATTACATCAATTACACTTTAAATAATTATAAAGTGGTTCATTTAAACAAGAAATAACATGGCGAATTGGTTATAAGACTATTGTGAAGGCGCTTAGGCTTAGTGGTTGGTCATGGGTTCAAAACCCATGGACCCCAAAACTTTTGAAACCTGCCACTTTGAATGATGACTGGGTGCCACATGGCTGCCCATGACTGGGCCACGTGGCACTTTCCCATTCGACGGACAAATGCCACTTGTCAACCATTGACTGGTCCAGTTGCCTGCCACATGTCTTCCCTGTCAGCAAAACTGCCCAATCACCATCAGCCAGAGAGTGCCACGTCATCTACTGCACAGTCAGCATGCTGATGTCATGCTGACATCAGCATTGACTTTTTGACTAGTTGACCTTTGACTTTTTCCCTGTTTGGGCTTTCGATCAGAACACGATAACTTTCGCATACAGAGACCGTTTGACAAAGTAAATATACCGCCGGAATCAGGAAGACGAGACGGACGCAATGGCACTGGTTTTGTTGGATTCTGAGCACTTTCATCTTTTAAGCATTTTTAACCCCTGTCAGGCTTCTAGATCCAATTTCGGATCACACCTCCCCACAATAAGACCTTTTGGTCCCCAAAAGGTTACTGACCAGTCAACAAGCTCGGGATAGGCCACCTAGATTTCTCTTTGTCTCTGAACTCTGTCCTGTGCACCTGTCTCATCAAGATCAATTGTAACAAAATCATGACAACTGAGAGCATATTGTTAGCCATTTGAAGCCTGTTACATCTTACTGAAGCCACTATCATTCATGTAGAAAACATTGCTAATGACAGCATCAAAAAGATGACTGCAAATGAGTTGATATACTTGAGATATTTGCACGACATGAGCTTATCTTGAAGCAATTTATGATTGATTTTCCACTCAAAAACCATGTCTTTTTCTTGCTTAATATCAATTACTTCATTTGAAACAATTATTGTTTTGTTGCTTGCTTGCACTGTGTTCGTCAATTGTTCCATTGTTTGAAGTGTTTTATTTGCTTTAACATGATGAGCATGCACCACATAATCATGACCTGCTTTAGTGAATTGATATTGATTCTTTTCCCTGTAGAAGATTGCCTTACGATCATACAAGTACAGACTACCTAAGATAATTCCACATTCTCTTAATGACACAACGTCACAAGTTACTTCGTCCACATACTTAGATGAAATTGCAAATTTGATTGTGCACTGCTTTGTTATGTGCATCTGATGATGATTGCTTACCCATTTAAGCGTGTAAGGCTTATGATGAGTTTGTGTTTTTAATCCCAATTGTTTAACCAATTCTTCTGAGATTAGATTAGATTGAGATCCACTGTCGATTAATGTGTCTATCTTAGTGTGTCACATGATTACCCTTATATGAAACAACTTGTTTCTACAATCAATATCTTCACCATTTTTACATGTCATACCAACCAATGAGATCTTTGACTCATCACCTGAATCCGATCCCAAGTCTGTGGGTTTTGATGTCGTTGCCACTGTTTGCATTCCCTTCTTTTCTTTGAACCAATTTGGCCTCTTCTCGGGATGAAACTGCCAACATCTGTCCTCATCATGTCCCTCTCTCTTGCAATGCTTTCAAGAGGGCTTTCCTTCCTTCTTTGTCACTACATTTTCATTCTTTCCATTGCCATGCCTTTTCCTCTTGTCCTCTTTCCTCAAAGATGACGATTCCCCTGATACACCTGCTTTCCCTACTTCAATATACGTAGCTTGAACAGAAACCTCATCAAGGTTAGTGGGTCCAAACATGAAAACAATGTTTCTAATATGCACAGGGAAACCTCCTATATACTTCATAAGGGTTTCTTGTGCTTGCAAAGGAATGTCTAACATTAATGCCATTTTTCGAAATCCATCGGTGTATTCTTGCACTGTTTGTCCTTTTCTTAGTTTTAAAGATTTCCATTCAATTATCGCTTTTTCTTTATAACCCAAAGGATAGAATTGTTTCCCAAGGGCAGAAATGAAATCCTTCCATGATGGAAATACATTACCCACATTTTGTGTTCCTTTTTGCAGCTTGCTTTGCCACCAGATAAGAGTTGTACCTGCAAGTCTCAAAGATGCCAACTTGATTTGTGTGGCCTCATCCTTGATTTTTTGCACACTACAGTATACCTCTATCTGCCTTATCTAGTTATCAAGTTTTTCTGCATTTACTTCACCATCATATATGGGCAACTCAAATTTTACATCAAGTTTTAACAATGGCATTTCATGTTTATTCTTATGANGATGCCATCTTCTCACCGTGAGAAGCTCTCTTTCTCAATCCAATAAATGGATTCTATGAAACAAGCTTGCCTTCACCACGCTGTAGCTTTTCCCTGGTTAACAAGCAAAACTCAAATCCAAATGTCAACTAGCTCTGATAGCACTTGATCTGCCGGATCTTTTAATGACTTATGGTTGAGTTTTAATTTTGCATGCGTTAATTAAACATTTGAGAAAACTTAGTGAAAGAAATGAGGAAAGAAGAGTAATTATGACAGCCATATACATATATGCAGATCTGAAATGAAATAATAGACAACAAACCATAACACACAGATTGATAACGAAGTTCGACACAACTTTGCCTACGTCTCCGGGCCTTTGTCTCTATGGGGGAGGCTTCTTATTTCTGTTAAAAATATCAAAAGTACATCGTTGTTGTGCCAAATGGCTACAAGACTGATCTGGTCATGTTCGTCCAGATCTTAAGAACCCTGCAAAGAAAACGACACACAAAACGGACGTCTGGAGCTCCCAAAAATGGCCCAACAGCGTCTTCTCCTCAAAATCTTCCCTGCCTCAAAATGGCTTTGGCTTGGCTTCTCCTCAGCATAACTCAGATTTGAATGCCCTCCATGGCCTCAAACAGGCCTGGTTTATATAGGTTTGAAGTTGGTTATTCATCTCCAACTTCCTCCCAAAATTTAGGCTCCAAAAATGCCAATATCTCCCAAAAATAGAGAATATTAGCTAAAAATTAGCTAAATAACAATAAAAAACCCAAATCTTGGCATAAAAACCACTTTGTAACTATAATATGGCATTAGCCCCCTTCTGCTGTGCGCGCGCCCCCTTGGCAGGGTCGTATGGGGCCATGTGGCCGAGCGCCAGCCCAAAGGGCTGTGCGCTGGCCCCCCTTTCTCACTAACTCCTGGTCGCATATATTACAAATGAACCAAGGGATGGGGCTAAGCCCCAGCCCCTTTCTGCCATATTACATCAATTACACTTTAAATAAATATAAAGTGGTTCATTTAAACAAGAAATAACATGGCGCATTGGTTATAGGACTATTGTGAAGGCGCTTAGGCTTAGTGGTTGGTCATGGGTTCAAAACCCATGGACCCCAAAAATTTTGAAACCTGCCACTTTGACTGATGACTGGGTGCCACGTGGATGCCCATGACTGGGCCACGTGGCACTTTCCCATTCGATGGACAAATGCCACTTGTCAACCATTGACTGGTCCAGTTGCCTGCCACATGTCTGCCCTGTCAGCAAAACTGCCCAATCACCATCAGCCAGAGAGCTCCACGTCATCTACTTCATAGTCAGCATGCTGATGTCATGCTGACATCAGCATTGACTTTTTGACCAGTTGACCTTTGACTTTTTCCCTGTTTGGGCTTTCGATCAGAACGGGATAACTTTCGCATACAGAGCCCGTTTGACAAAGTAAATATACCGCCAGAATCAGGAAGACGAGACGGACGCAATGGAATTAGTTTCGTCGGATTCTGAGCACTTTCATTTTTTAGCATTTTTAACCCCTGTCAGGGTTCTGGATCCGATTTCGGATCACTTCTGCTTCTTTTTCCAACACCTGCATTTAAGTCACCAAGTATTTGTTCTTTAGGATGATTTTTCTGTACTCTCTTGCTTGGATTCTTTGATGGAGTCATGCTTTTGGATGGAGTTGTGCCCTATATCAAAGTAGGAATTAATTGTTCACTGTCAACAGCCTTAGTTTCTTCCGTTTCAGTTACTTCTTCATCCATCTTATGTTTGTCATATATTTCATGTATTTGTTGATCCTTTTGTTTAGATTTAGACTTAAAAAATGAGGACTCATCAAATCTTACATCTATATATTCAACAATCTTTCTTAATCTAAAATTATAGCATTTGTAAGCCTTTCTTGAACATGAATATCCAACCAATATGCCTTCATCAGTTCTTGAGTCTAATTTTCCCATATTTTTGTCAATTCTTTTAATGTAACACTTACTCCCAAAAATTCTAAAATGTTTTATGTTTGCTGGTCTTCCTTTCCATAATTGATAGGGTGTCTTATCAGTATTATTTCTTAGCAAACTTCTATTCAATATGTGTACAACAGTCTGAACATCTTGAGGCCAAAACATGTCATTCAATCTGGACTCATTTAACATTGGTCTTGTCATTTCCATAACAATTCTATTTTTTCTTTCAACAACACCATTTTGTTGAGGTGTTTCTGTAATAGAGAAATGTCTTTTAATTCCATTTTCATCACAGTAATTGTTAAATTCTTTTGACACAAACTCTCCTTCATTGTCTGATCTTAAGCACTTAATCTTAATATCAATTTCATTTTCAGTGAATTCTTTGAAAACTTGAAAGCAACTAAAAGTTTCAGACTTCTTTTTCAATAAAAACAACCAAGTCATTCGAGTAAAATCATCCACAAATAACAAAAAGTATCTTTCACCATTTAGACCTGTTGTTCTCATAGGTCCACATACATCAACATGTATTATTTCCAAAGGTTTTGTTGTAGAATATTCCTTTGTTTTAAACTTAACTCTAGTTTGTTTACCATGTTGACATTGTTTACAAATAAAGTTGGAACGATTCTTTATGACAGGTAAGTTCCTTATTGCCTCTTTTTTATTTAACTGAATCAGATTGTCAAAGTTAATATGTCCAAGTCTTTTATGCCATAACCAACTTTCATCTTCATGTCCAAGATAGCAATTTTCATCCTTCTCATCTAAAATGTATATGTTATTTGATGTCCTTGTAGCTGTTCCAACTAACTGATTTGTCTTAACATCCCTGATTTGACATTGTTTAGAATCAAATATCATAAGATGCCCTTTATCACATGTTTGAATTACACTCAACAAGTTATGTTCCATATTTTCAACCAGTAAAACATTTTCAGCCATTATGTCTTTGTTCAAACAAACAATGCCTCTTCGAACTATATGAGTTGATTGATCATTACCAAATGTGACTGAACCTTCTTTTCTTTCATCTAAAGAATCAAAGAATTGTTTTCTTCCTGTCATATGTTTTGAGCATGAACTGTGCACAAACCACTTAACTTTATGATCATCTTGTAAAGCAAGTTTGCACTCTTCAATTTATGAATGATCATTCTTCATTTTCCAATAACTAGTTTCCTGATTTGTGAATTGGTTTAGAACAAATTTTTGGAAATTCATTGGATAGTTTCTTGAAATATGTCCAAAGTTATTACACCTATAGAATTAAACTTCAAATTTTAGAGCATCAGATCTATTATGTGAGTTGTTCACATTGTTCTAAATAGATTTATCATGTCTTCTTTCATATTCAAATCTAGATATGCCATGACTATTATGTGCACTTATGTTTCTTAAAAAAACGTTACAGAAAGTTGCTTTGTGTCCATACTTATAACAGAAGAAATAGTAGCCTTCAAACCTATTTTGATGTCTGTCATAACTTCTTCTATGCACTGTTGAAGCCTGATTCTCTTCTTGCCTTTCTGATTCAATCTTCTTGCTAGTAATTTTCTCATGATTATCTTCTGTACCTACTTTCTCAACACTTGAACTAGAACATCCATTAGTTACTGTAGATTTATAACCAATTCCAGTTTTATCATATGTTGATCTTTGACTACAAATAATTTGATTCAACACTTGAGAACTATGATTCATGTTATTTTCTTGTACTTTATTTCTTAATGAGACTACTTCAATTTTTAAACCTTCATTTTCCTTATCCTTTTCTGCAAGCATTTTAGTTAGAACTTCTT